>JAOYMZ010046247.1:0-14584 GCA_025802335.1 Pinguicula primuliflora | reverse complement strand
TGGAAACCTGTCAGCGTGTAGGTCTCTTTTTGCCTTCGTTCACGGTACTTTGAGTACTTGACCCTAAGGTCTTTAAGATCGACGCTATGGACGATCTCCACGTAAGCTTTATTATCCCATGGATAGGCATTAAACGTGGACAGATTATTTACCATTCTCAGAGCAAGTTCATCGACTTTTTTCTTTGAATCACCTGCCAGGATCACACCCTCTAGCAAGTATAACATTGATATCTTGACCCTGTCCTCAGACAATTGCCGCTCGGCAGCCTCATAAGTCACATTGTTGTGATGCTTCTTCGGCGTCTTCTTCATTTTCTGTATCTGGACCCTGTCCTCAAACAAATGATGCTCGGTGTCCTCTAACAATTGTCGCTCAGCAGCCTCATCAGTCGCATTGCTGTGATGCTTCTTCTTCTTCGTCTTCATTTTCTGCGTCTGGACCTTGTCCTCAGACAATTGCAGTTCGGCAGCTGCATCGAACTTCATCCTCTTTATCTTCTTTGTCTGAGACCTTTCTTCAGATAATTGCACCTCATCGTTATCCTCTTTTTTGGTCAATTCCATCTACTTCTTCTTGAGGTCTTTAAACATGAGGTGCGTGAGTCTTATGAAGTACTCATCACTTATCCGATTATCACGCATAGAATGATTCGGATTTGACTTTTTCAAGCATTTCAACCCTATCACCATTGCAAACTCATGGATACCAAAACGGATTGGTTTTCTATCTATCAAAAACCATATCTCCACCCGCTTTGGCATATCAATCCGTCTTAGCATTAAGAAATGGGCAAAGTTGCCCAGGGAACGTAGTCCGTTGTGATGTCCAAGAATCGTCCAAGTCTAGTGAATGCCCGAAACAGCTTCTTCAGATTTGGGCGAGCTCCCATTTTGTCAAACTCTCCTTTATCTTCCCTATAACCCACAGGAACTGGAGCATCATCACCTTCACTGGAAATTCCACATGCGCGTTATCATATACCTCCGATGATAGGTACGTTGGAATGCTGAACAGCTTAAGCGCATCAGTGCATTTGGGCACTTGTGTATATGTTTCACACAATCAATCAAAATCTCCAAGAGAATTGATCAAACAAAACTGCAGATTGGTAATATGGGATCCGCTCCAAACTCGACTAATGGAGTCATGTAATCATGTCGCATTGTACAAATTTCATTCAAAATGCCTACCGTAAGATTCTGAGATGGGGAATGACTTGCAATGTGTCCACCGGAGTCATCTCCCACCATCAAACTCACATTTCTTGATGTTTTCGTGAAGTCAGCACCATTTCATTTCAGCAAGTTCTCTTAAAACTGTTGCTGCTCCTCCTTCCCACGAAGAGTAGTTCGTGTGCGTATTTGAGGCATTCTCACTGGATATTTGATCACCAAAAATTTGGACGTGTTTCCGTGTTTGACGATTTCTACATCGTGTTGAAGGCATTTTGAGTCGAGGTTTTCGGGTTTTCAATTAGGTTGAGGTTTTTCTTGGTGGTGAGATAAAAAGTCTTACGGCAATTTGACTTGATTAGAAGGTATTAAGATGGTTTAGTATTTTATTTTTTTTCCTTTTTTTAATGCCTTTTAAGTAAAAAAACAATAATAATAAATTAAAAATGAAATAGAAGGTTATATTTTGAAATAGAATTTTTTTGGAGGTTACTTATCCAATTACTCCAAAAGCTAGCACGATTCCCAACACTCAACGAAATCTAGCTTTCCCGTCCAATTTCCGCAGGACAACACTGAAGTCCAGCACTCAATGGTAGATTAAACACCAAATCTACACCCCTTCTTCCCGAAAGTACCTTAGGTACTCCAAGGAGCCATCCACATTACACGTTACACTTCACACACACATCCAACACTCGTGCAGACCGAAGCTCATACGATATGGCCCCCAATCGTATCGCTTACTCTGGGAGGTCACAAATACTCCGACGTGAGATTAGACATAGAAAAGTCGTAGTGCTGAGCCACCTAGGACTTTCTGTTAGTTTTGTGTTCTAAAAGTAATCTTATGTTGATTATTTTTATGTTATGTTTATGAATTGAATGTATATATGTGTGATAGGATATTTTGTTCCACGAGTTTGATGTTTTATATAAGTGTTCAAGAAGATGGTCTTGGTCTTGAACCGTAGAACTCTATATGATAACAAATTCGAAATTCTAAAGTGTTCACAATCTTGGTAGCTAGCATGAAACACTAGTATACCATAAAAGATTGTCGTGCTGATTAAAATACGTTGTAGTTCTACGAATGTTGATAAAAGATTATCATGTAAAATACGAGTGTATGAGTGGACTCATATATTGAACATGACCTAACAGGTGAAAGCATTATATGGCTTGTTTTCGTGTCATTGAGGCTTTCACTGTGTATATGAATTCTAAGATATGAGACTGTATCTTTTCACATGATAAGTGTATAACGTAATTACTACTCAATGTTTCTTTATTATAAGTTATGATAAAGATAGTAGTTCTTTATATACATAATTTGCTGAAAAAAATATAGGTCAATAATATCATTGTTCCTCATTGGTAATGGGTAATGATGTTAATGGGTCTCTTGGTAAAGTAGAATTGTAAATTCATTCAACATAGTTGAGGTGGTGCCAACTATATATTTACAATTTACTCAAAGCAGACCAAGAAATGAATGCAATGCAAAGATGACACAACCCTACTCTGCATGAAATTGATAACATCATGAGACAAAGAATGGACACAAGTAATATTGATCATAATAGTACTACAGGATTGTGTTATGTTAAATGATTACATCACATTTGTATTGGTTGGGTAACTATAATATGCAGCTAGAGCACTGCTTATAGCTTATGGATGTAAAAGCGTCATTACTAATCCAATACAAATCCTCGATATAGGTCTCACCGATCGAACAAGAAATAAGATAAAAGATTTTATATACTTTTTATAAGGTATGTGTAATTTCATATGGCAAAGAAATTAAATACACGAGATGAGATGACAGACTAAAATTTTATATGTTGTAACATTTAGTTATAAAATCCTAACTCTCTCGTACATCGACTGAAATTTTTTTTCATTTGGAATTGATTCATGGACTATGAACTTGATTAGTAATGAGCTTGACCTGTTTCATAGACCCAGTATGTTTGTCCTAATAGCTCAAGTTCATGAAAAGAAAAGGATAATTAAGGTATGCATGACATGTGTACAAACACATGTCTTGTGATAAGCATGAGAAATTTATTCATTCCTTTTGGGTAAGACTTCCTCAAGAACGAGTTCAAAACCAAGAACTTCTTTATGTTGAGAGAAAAAAGTGGAATGAAGTAATTCCAAGAGATTTGTGAAAGGAAAAAAGTAAGGTGATCTTTAGTAAGATCTACATCTTATTTTGTTTTGTGTTCAAGGTGAATCTTAAGATATAAGTTTAGTTTGAGGTAAGAACTCGAACTCAAGAGTTCTTTTTGTATATTAGTATATGTTAAATGATTATATGTTTATATAATTAGCAATGAAGACGATCATTTGATGATTAATGGTGATGAAATTTTGGAATTTCACTGTTTTAATCATCAAGAAACTCCTACAATGGTATCAGAGTTGTTGGATTCTCCATTCTGCTAATTAGAATATTTTAATAATGTATACGATGAATAAGAACCTAGTTAATCTATCTCTTGCCTTGTGGTTCAAGTTTTGGGATTTTTGTGAAATATTTTCAGTAACTTGCACTAACTTTTGATTGGTAAATTTTGTTATTTTTAAAATTCTGTCATCATTCTATGATATAGAAAGCTAGAAATTTATAAATTTGATGCTGACCAGATTTATAATGAGTACAAACTTGGAGGCAAAAAATAGAAAATCAATATTGAATTTCTTATTTTTGTCAAATTTAAAGCGCAATTTAAGGAAAATGGTTACATAGATTATTATGTGTTTATATGATAGTCTATGAGTTCACAATTATATGCAAGTGAATTTATAACTTGTAGCAAAAATAGTAAATCATTTTAAAGGGATTTTAATGATTTAGTGAACCATATATGCTTGGGATAATGGAATTAACTTGCAATATGCTTGCAATACATTATTGCATCTTGTGTTGTAATTTTGAGGTGTATACTTGAATGTATTTATGCATGATAGATCAAGAAGTATGATTACATGATCTATCGGACTATTATGCCAAAAAGTAGTCCCGTAAAAAATTAAGCATATTTCCTTCATAGTTTATTTTACTTTAAGCTGCAAATGGATTTAGCTTGAGTGTCATTTCCATTTATAGAGATCGTGGAATGTGTTGGGGTATTTCAACTAACCATTGATGGATGAGCCTTGTGTGTGACACTTGACTCATTCATCTTGTGGAAATGGTTAAATCTCAAACATTGACCAAATAAATTATGTTTGCTTAACAACAAAGCGGATGAGTTCGCATTTCATGGCAAGTGTAGTTTGTTATGGAATTAATTTCTTAACAAACGACAAGAATCATAAAATTTGAGAAAATGCAAATGTTTGCAATATTTTCTCAAAGGTTATGATCAGTAAAGGAATACCTACATTGAGTTCATGATTCAGATGAGTTCGTCTTATGAATAATGAGATTTTGGATTACTACATTGTGGGATATTTTGAGGTGTAGTAAGAAGTTAATAAACTTATATTACATAAGCATTTACATAAACTTATATTTTCATTGCAAAGACTCATGCACTAGGTTAGTGGTAAGATGGTGAGGAGTTCGGTTTGCCTCTAGAGAATGCAGAAAATAGGCTAAAAGGGACACATCTAGAAGCTGGTAAGGAAACATGGTCCAAGACAATGTGTAGTAACTCATTCCTCTTTAAGTTTCCCTTCCCGAGACTTTTGTTCTTCATTTGAGCCCTTAATGCTTAGTTTTGATGGTGAAATGTGCATATGAGCCATTAAGGTGAATCTGATTGCTTGGACCAAGCCATTCTTCTAAACCAGACATATCTACATTATGCTTGACCTCTTCTTATCTTCATCATTTCATTTATGCATATACACGTCATTGATTTCATCTTTGTTAGTTTATATTTAGATTATGCTTGAGGACAAGCATAGTTTAATTATGGAATGGTGATGAGCTCATTTCATATCGTGTTTTGAGCTCATTTAGATTAGTGTTTTTCACCGTTTTTACCCGTCATCACTTATTTCACACCTTATTTTATGCTTAGTTGTGTTACTGTAGCTTTAAAGATCAAATCTGGCAAAAATGTGCAAATGAATGCAAAACTGTGCAGAATTGAGTAAAAGACCAAGGTTCTGGTGGCCTCGACCTTTGGCAGGAAGACTCTTCAAGTGGTGCTATACAACCTTGATGAATACATGAGGAGCAGAAAATGGCGCCCTGCTTGATATCAAGTAGATTTTATAAAAATCTGGTAGCACTGGAAGTGTATTGACTTCCAAGTCCCTTGCAGCAGCAATATCTTGCATATGGAGCTGAGGGTGATGCTGACCTTTCACCAAATTGTAGATACA
Source organism: Pinguicula primuliflora (assembly GCA_025802335.1). Classification (NCBI taxonomy): domain Eukaryota; kingdom Viridiplantae; phylum Streptophyta; class Magnoliopsida; order Lamiales; family Lentibulariaceae; genus Pinguicula; species Pinguicula primuliflora. The sequence goes on along the minus strand of JAOYMZ010046247.1, from coordinate 9,062 downwards.
CGGTCCCTCAACAAGTTATCTATTCAAGATAGACACACAAGATACAGCTAAGACCGAGATATGTGGGATTTTCCTTACACGGGTCCACATAACCTGCAAAGACACTGATATCCCTTTCTGCGTGCACATCTCTCCAGCTAGATCGAGGGCGCACCTGAAATTTTACCAAGACGTATCCCTAAGGGTTTTCTACAACATCTCTTCACATATTATACCCAAAAGTGGCGACGGACTTGGACTTTGGGAGAGATTTACAAAATTGGGTCACTTGAAGGTGGAAAAACAACAGAGCCCCTGTGTGATGCATATCTCTTAAACGGCTTTAAGGGCGGTCTGGAGATTACATAAAGAACTTAAACTGCAAGAGTTTGACAACCTTCATTGATCCAGAGAGACTTTTGGTGGCAGCTAAGAGACGATTCAAGGAAGAGGAGCAGAGTTCATCCCTGCGGAGGCTATCTTCACATCAGCAATTTTCACTGGATGCCATGGGCCGCTGTTCTGCATTTATCTCTATTGTATTAGCTCATGCTTATAGCATGAGCTAAGTTTATTAGATTCAAGACTTAGTTGAATTGAAGCTACATGTTTTGATTCAAATGCTTATGCCTTGAATGCCATCATTTCATTCCTTTTAGATGTGTGTTCTTAGATTGCTTACGTTTATATCATGTTGATCAAATGTTATGAACTATCTGTGTGGTTTGTGCATTGTTGAGGAATCACTTGCATAGATAGGACACCAATTATGCACACACTTTCGCCCTTGGGGGAGGACTGCTAGCTTTAGGTGCCATATCTAAACAAACAGTTCATATCATGATCTTACCTTCCCTTTCATGCTAGAGGTGAGGCCTGACGGAAAAATTCCCTTCGTGATAGGTAGAATAGTTAGTAAACCTCGGAATAGGCCTAGCTATATATGAGTTTGGTGGTCTAGAGATTGAAAACGCATAGTAGGCAAGGCATAAGTAAGAGTTGAAGCTTGTTAGTTAGGCAATATACCTAAATCTTGAATCACTTCCTCAAAGTCTGATTATCTCCTTTTTTTGTTACGAATTTGGATTAGTTGCTTCACAACAATTGACCCCCATCCGCTTAGCTTTCAAATGGAGTTAGTTTCATTTGATTCTGTCGAGTAGTTTAAGAGAAAAACCCAACTAAATTTTTGGTTACATTGAACACTTTGATTTCTTAAAGCATATCAGGACTTTGCTCTCTATGGATCATGACCCTTGCTCACAAGCATTGTATTATAATTTGACCGTGTACACTTTGCATGCATCAAGTTTTTGGCACCGTTGTCGGGGAGCAATCGCCCTTACATGGATATAGTTTTCAATTTAAGTGCAGTGTTAACTGTTTTTGTTCTATTTTCTGTTTTTGCTTATATTTCAATTGTCTAGCTTACTGTTTTCATTGTTTCAGGTAGTTTATGATACCAGCATCTGGTGGTATTCTTGATTCTGCTGAACAAAGGTTGGATAGGGAGTTGAGAGCTGCAAGAAGAGCACTGAGAATAGATACTGTTGCAAGAGAAGTGTTGGAAGAGGAGCATATCAGTATGAACTTTGAATCCGAGGAAGAAGAGGTTGATTCTGAAGCTATGGGAGACCAAGCTTTGATCCCTCATGATGATGACTTACCCTTGGAAGCTTTTTGCCATACCAAGGCTATAGCTTTGGCTCCTGACATCAGGAGACCACCAATAGTTGCCCAGAATTTTGAGCTAAAGCCCTCTATTATCCATTTGCTGCAAGCTTACTCAACCTTTGGAGAAACTTAACTGAGTAACCCCTGTGCACACATAGATGCATTTTTGGAGATCTATGATACCATCAAGATCCATGGGATTGATCAAGATGCCATAAGGTTGAGGTTGTTCCCTTTTTCTCTGAAGGATAGGGCGAAGGAGTAGCTCAATAGTTTGCCACCTGATTCTATTACAACTTAGGAGGAGTTAAGGACAACTTTCCTTATTCACTTCTTCCCACCTTCAAGGACGGTCAAAATACTGACTGAGATTTAATCTTTTAAGCAAAAGCCGTATGAAAGCATATATGAAGTGTGGGAACATTTCATAGGATTGCTCAGAAGCTGCCCTAATCACGGTCTCCCACACTGGAGGCAGATTTAGTCCCTTTACTTTAGTCTGGATCACAATACTCACAGGGATGTTGATTCTACTGCTAATGGGGTGTTTATGCAGAAGTCATATAATGAAGCTTATGCCCTTTTGGAGACATTGGCCCAAACCTGCTGCAAATGGCCATTGGAGAGGCTGAATCAAAGAGAAGTAAAAAGTTTGAACCAAGGAGATACCCTTTCAGGAGCTATCACTGCCTTGATTGCCAAATTTGAGCAGCTGCTGCCTATTGCCAAGCTTTAGAACCCTCCACAAGCCTTTGCTGTTCATACCTCTATTTGTGAGACGTGTGAAGGAGGGCATCATTCAAGCAACTGACCAAATATACCTCAGGTTGATCCAGAGCAACTGAACTATGTCCAGAATCAGAGGTGGAATCAGGGAAGCTATCAAGGACCTTCTGTAGGTTATCAGCATCAGAATTTTTGCAAGCAAGATGTTCCTTGATTGAGTTTGAGTAACCCCAGGGTGCTCTAAACTCTCACTTGATGTAAGCCCCTAAATCTCACCACTACCAAACCACCAATGCAGCAAGAGGAAAAGAAGAAGACTTGATGGTTGCCTTGACAGCAGTGAATAAGAAGAATGAGGCTATTGTGGCTGATATGCAGAGTTTCAAGGTCGATACACAAGCCACATTGAAGAAGCTGGAGATTGTCATGGGACAGATTGTTGAACATCTCCAAGAGTTGCATCGAAAATAACCCTAAGGATAACTATCATGCCATCATCCAAGGAGTTGAAGAGAAGCTAGAAGAAAAGATGGAGGAGACTCACTCACCTTCTGTGGAGATCGTGAAAGCTGAAGAAGAGCAAGTGCAAGCTGAAGTTGTCAGCACTATTCAATTAACTGCAGAGTGTTCAGATTCTCTTAGCAAGAGAACAACCACAAAGCTATCAGATCTAGAGAGTGTTACCATCCCTTGTTTAATAGGAGACTTTCAATTCAATAGGGTATTATGTGATCTAAGCTCTTCTATAAATTTAATACCCTGCTCCCTTGTGTAGAAGCTAGGTTTGAAAGAACCTACACCCACGAGCAGCATACTTCAGCTGATAAACAAGTCCTGCAAGAAGTCGAGAGGACTGATAGAAGATGTAATGGTGAAGATTGACAAACTGTGCTTTCTTGTGGATTTCATGGTGCTAGACATGGAGGAAGACCCGAGGATCCCCCTCATCCTAGGAAGGCCTTTCCTCAAGACAAGAATAGCACTGATAGACATGGAGTAGGGGGAGTTGAAACTCAAAGATGAAGAGGAAGAGGATGAAGTGTCTTTTGATGTCTATCCTGTGCGAGAGAGCACTTTGGTGATTTCACGAGGTCTAACCAGTCCAGTTTTACCAGCACAATGGGGAGACAGCAAGGGAAGCTGCAGGCTGAGTTGAAATGCATGTCTGATGCACGAGGAGAGCTGTATGAGCCATTCAAAGACCAAAAGGCCATAGGCATGGAGGAAGGGAAGCTTTTGGGGCTAACAATCATGGAGTCAATGGGGGAGAGGCTCCCACACAAGCAGAGTCCACTCATTGACCTAAATCAATTCGAATGGGAGCCACTATTCAAAGAAAAGCAAGACCATGTTCGAGGAGTTATTGAACTCAAGATAGAACAGCCATTTCCTCGGAAGGGTGCACATCATCAGGATTTGAAGCCACCTAAGAAAGAGAGATCTGTTGCAGTTTCAGACATGAGTGCAAGCAGGGAAGCCAAGAGCTCCCTAGAGCCAGGATAGGAAAAAAAAGAAGTTCATCTCAAGAATATAAACTGAGAGCTTCTTATGATGCAATCCAAGTTAGTATCTTTCTATTTCAGTATTTAATTCCTTAGTTTTCTGATATTTTGTTTTAAGTACGCAGTTAAGCAGACACGTGAGCGCACTTCAAGTGTGGGGTGGAAGACCCTTGAAGAATCAAGCATCAAAGAAGCCAGAACTGTTAAACAGTGTTTAATATCAGCCTCCTGCTGGAATCTGGAAAGTGCAAGCTCTCTTATAGCGGAAGAAGAAACAACATCTAGAAGTCTTCCTATTCTTTCCACATTGCCAGCTCCTCCTCAATTTTGCTGGTGAAATCAATTGAAGGGAACTGTAACAGATGGATCATACATCCACAAGTAACTCAAATTAAGCACCACATAGACAGCTCATTGATTCCTATTCCAAGTGTATGCAAGAAGGAAGCTGCAAGGCTGCTTGCGCAATGGGGAGCGGTTGAAGGAGAGAAGTATTTCAATGTCAACAGTCTTCCCCCGAACATTCGCAGATATGTGGAAAAGGAAAAAATCAGAAGCTCATCTCCACAGAACCTGCCTGACAGATAGAATGCAGCTCAGCAAACGGAAGTACTCAACTGGCAGAGAGCATAACTCAGTTGCGAAAAAAGGTGGACTCAATCATAAAAGGCAGGAAGAAGGTATCGCCAAGCTCAGTCTGAAGCAAAGCAGGAATGAAAACAAAGGAACCTGGATAGGACATATTCAACAAGACTGCAACGAACAGGTAACCTGGTTACATTATTCATATGTTTTCTTGCATGTGTCTACAAAAACTCTAGGACTATATTTGTGGAATTGGAGCCTTTCGGGCATAAATTTGTACTATTCGTATACCTCAAGTGTGAGGTCTTTAAATTTTGGTAAGACCTTAAAATTTATTCAACACGTAGCTCCTGTAATGCCGAGGTTTCAAAAAAACGGTGTGTCCAATTTGTGTTGTTGTAGCTGCAATTGTAATATTGTGGAGTATAAGCATCATAGTACACTATCTTTTTTTTGGTAAGTTCATAGTACACTATCTGATTGTGCACAGGATCTTAACTGCATGCTCTCACACAATTATAAATATTATATTCTTTGGAATTAACAAATGCGTCGCACACAAATCAAAGAGATATTCCCTCTCTTAAACACCTTTAAAGTCGAATTATATAACTTTTTAAAAGTTGAAGAACCCTAAAGAAGTAGTAGCCTTGTGGGATATTTCCTCTCTTGCTTTCTTAATGCATTGGAAGGCTAATATGCTCTCCTCCAAGTACTTGGCACGGAAATAATATGCATGGAATCAATAGCGACTTGAAATAGTAAATCCTTCCCCCCCTCCTAGAATGGATCACTAAAAGTGTATAATCCCAATTTGTACCCTAATAATACCATAGTGAAATCTAAACAAAAGTACTAAATGTCTAAAATAAGGTCTTGTATTTTCACTATTTTACTTTTACAGTCAAGTAGATACAGTTTGTTATATTCTCTACTTTTCCCTCTACTTCAAAACTGAAACCTCTCTCGCTTAAAGTTTGCATAAAACTATTTCTAAGGGGCTAAAATCAAAGGAGTATCCACACTAAAAAAAGATTTCAAAAGCAAAAGACAAAGATAAAAGTGGTCTTAACAAGAATCATTCCCTTATGGTGCGGGTTGTCGAAGATCAACATGTAATGCAAGACTAAGATTCTTTCCACATATTTAGTGAACAAAGCTTCATTCTTGCAAATAACTATATGATTTTTTGCTCTTTTACAAGTACTACTTGGCTGTATTTCTTCAATTCACCCTTCTCTCCAAAACAAAACCCCACTTTATTCTCCCACACTCCACACTATAAAGCGGAGGCCATTTGTTCCTTGTGATCATCTTCATAAACTTCCATGAAATTCACTTTTCTTCAACCATTCATGGGAGAATAAATAATCAACTCATCTCCTTTGCATTTGAAGAAAATCTAAATGATGGCATCACCTTCTGATGTAAGCTCGGAATGCAACAACCCTCATATCACCTCCATGATCCTCAAATTCGATGAAAATCATAAGATTGAAGAGTTCCTCGAGCGCCTAGAACAAGAGTGGCTCAAAATCGAAGCTTTCAAGCGAGAGCTTCCACTCTGCATGCAGCTTCTCTCTAATGGTAACGATTTTGATTTCCTATGCATGGTTTCCGAAACAATTACATAGTTCATAGTTCAAGCAGTGCTTATTTTTGGTTGAAATATACCACACGGATATAATGATACAATCTATTAGTTTGTGCTTAAGGTTTGAACGAGAGTAAACCCTAATCCACATATCTCTATTTAATTTGGCCCACATACATGGGCACACGACCCGGATCTAGAGAGTGAGTCTGTTTTCTAACAATTTTATGCTTGAGCAGCCATGGAGGCCTCCAAACAACAGCTCCAATCGCAGCGGGTGAGGCCGGTGCTGGAGGAGTTCATGCCACTTAGAAGAGCGAGTGATTCATCAGAAATGGCATCCAATGAAGAAAAAACCAACTGGATGACTTCAGCACAGTTGTGGAATCAAGAAAGTGAAGGGGCCAAGGCCCCCCAATCGCCATTAATATCTTCTCCTGGGGAGACAGAGATCAAGCTTGGCTTGAACGGCAAGCAGAGAATAACTGGAGGAGGAGCCTTTCACCCGTTTACATCGAGAGATCGCGCCTCATCGTTGGAAGTTGAAGTGTTTCCCGAATTAGCCCTATCTTCGGGCCATGCAGATGAACCCGAGGGAAGGAAGGGTTCGCCGGAAACCAAGAATTCCGGCAGGTGCCGAGGCGCTTCTGGTGGGGAGAGAGAGCAAGTTGGGGCCGGAAACACGAGTCAGAGGAAGGCCAGGAGGTGCTGGTCGCCGGATTTACATCGGCGCTTTGTTAATGCTCTACATATGTTGGGTGGTTCACAAGGTAAGATTCAAGGTGATCATATGTTTTATATCACGTTAAAAGAGGGGTTGGCTTATTGGTTATGGAAATAATTACCCTTACAGTTATGAGTTCAAATTCCTTATCGACATTGAATATAAAAAAGTGTTTTATATCATGTTTTCTTGAGTTCCTTCTTCTTCCTCATCTGTTATGTGAATTGCTGCAGTGGCTACTCCTAAACAAATCAGAGAACTGATGAAAGTGGATGGTTTAACGAATGATGAAGTGAAGAGCCATTTGCAGGTATATTACGTACATATGATGATATGAATTGTATGGGGTGACATATAAAAAGATTTGAACTTTTTGTCTTGTTCTAGTAATTCTTTCACTGGCGGACAAATCATGCTTTTCTACATAAGCAACCCGAATTAAAATACTGTTTTGGGAGATTTTATAGAACAAATAGGTAAATTTTTTAGGTTGGCAACCATTCTTTGGCCAAAAGTCTAGTTCTAGAGAGCGCATCCACAGGCGAAACCAGTGCTGAATTTTGATTTCGATGATTGAAAAGTATAGTTAAGATTAACATTCTCTTTTTTCTAATTCCGAAATTACTAATAGCCTAGTACTCGAGTACAGTCTTACTTGTAGTCTCTATTCGTGAAGGTGCTCGCTTAGGGCGCAAAAACGGCTCGGTGGTCAAACCTTAAAATCCAACAAGCTCATTCTTAAAGATTGCTTATAGCTATTAGTCTAGCCGAAATAGAAATAATAGTGTCGCATTGAAGTTAAATCCAACAATGATAATATTTTATAATAAATCAAACTTTTCAAATGTTTTAGACAAATCAGTTTCTATGTTTTTTTTTTTAAAATTAGTTTCTAAAATACAAATTTTTCGAATAATTATATATCACACTCCAATTTATACACACTCTCCACACTCCTTTCTCACATGAGTGTGGAGTCTATACACACCACCAGTACGTGTGAACTCACACCATATAAAAGAGGAAGTGACATTTTTGAAACTTTTCTAATATATCAGATATTCAAGAATTTTGAACCAGTCATCCTTCTTATAAATTTTCAACCGAACAATTATATATTTTTTAATAATAAACCAATCATATTTAATTTCCCTTTATTGCAGAAGTATCGACTTCACACTAGAAGGCCGAGCCCCAGCCCACAAGCCTCGGTAGGAGCACCGCCTCAGGTGGTGGTCCTCGGAGGCATATGGGTACCGCCGGAGTACGCAGCTGCGGCTGCCCAGGGGGGATCTTCCGCGGCTGCCGCATTGTACGGGGCGCACGCCGCCGCAGCTGCGGCTCATCACTTATCTCCTCATGCACCGCCGATGCCGCAAGAAATGTATCAGTCCATAGTGTCGGCGCCTCCACCGTCAAACCACCATCTTCATCGCCATCACGCCATTCATCACCAGCAGCTCCGTGCGCAAAATAAGCCGCCGCCGCCGCAGGCTAGGAGAAATTCATCGCCGGAATCTGACGTTCAAGGAGGAGGAGGTGGAGACTTATCGGAGAGTATTGAAGATGGTAAGTCTGAGAGCGGCAGCTGGAAGGCAGACAGCGGCGTCGAGAACGGTGTCGAGAGGAGGAAAACAGACGGCGGCGAAGAGAGTCATGCGAGTATTGTTAGTCTCAAATTCTGAAATAATTTATTGACAAGTTGCATTAATAACCAATTTTATGAATAAGAAAAGTGCCTAAATGAAAACATTTAAGTCATCTTTAGGCATTTTTTGGTTATACACAATTCATGAATTCAAGATTTGCCACTCCACTTCTTGTGTGAGATCTTAGCACGTGAGATTTGACCATTAAATTTCAATGAAATTCAATGGCTAAGATCAAATATAATATTTAAACAAATAAAACATAGAGAAAAACTTAAAAAGAGGGACAAATCCACCTAACGGATAGCGGGAAATTTTCCGCTGCCGGACAATTGGGTGTTGGACAGGGGCCTTACGAGCCGAAAATAGATCCTGGTCAATTCGACGGCCAGGATGCGTCCTTCATTAAAATGAAGGACACGCGGCCGCATTTGCAATAAACCAAAAAAAATCAACATCGATGAAGCCAGAAAACTGGGTCAAGAAAACGCTGATTTGATCCCTGTAAATATATCCAAAAACACCAAATCCATCCACAAGGGAGCTGTTAGGCTTTAACCCAAATAAGGAGAAGTGAAAATTGGGCCTCTGTTGGATAGTAAAAGAATTAGACGAAGACGAAGAGGAAG
>JAOYMZ010046236.1:0-14586 GCA_025802335.1 Pinguicula primuliflora | reverse complement strand
AAAGTGGAAATGAGCATGTTTTGAGCTTTAATCTTGTGGTTTAGGGAATGAAATGGACTAAAATATAGCATGAAATACGCCCTAATTAGGTGCTTATCACATCCGTCTTGACGTCAATTGCTATTCTCTAGACAATCGAGCGCATACAATGAATCGAGTAATTAAGCAGGAGTATGATGCCGATAAATCGACGAAGAAGCGCTGTATGTTTTTACTGATTTTTTGGATTATGTTATTGTTTTGTGTTTGTGCGCTATTTTTCGTTTGTTCATGGCAGCCGGAACTTGCAGAAATTGCAGCCAACACAAATGAGGAGTGGACTAAACGATCATCGGCAGTGGACGTCACTCACGTCAGCGATAATGGGACAAAGAGAAAGTGGATGACCGAATTGGAGAACGAAGCAATTATCTGACTCTGAATCCTTCACGTCGAGATCAAATTGTAAGTTTTGTTTGGATCTTTAAAAAATCAAGGATGTTTCATATTTTGACCTTTCATCGGTTAGTTGGTGTTTCAGTGATACTGATAATTGCTTTACCATTTGCAGATTCATATCTGATACATTCACATGCGTGCTTTGGATAACATAATTTTTTACCCACGTTCATTGCTATGTACTTTAGTTTTGTTGTCAATTGATTTGCTAAAAAAGTTTTGTTGTCAATTTTGATGGCCAAACGTGTTTGAGTCATTCATGAAACAAGGAAGAGTAACGCGGAAGGTTTTGGAAAAACTTGAAGTATTTTCACTTACTTACATCTTTCATACAATGTGATTATTTAGAATGAGTAATGGATTCCTAGATGGTAGTTATTCACCTACCATACTTATCTAAATTAATCACAAATCTTTCAATACATATTTACTTGATTGCAATCAGTCTTGATTATGATTCCGTGACTTCAGCTCTTTCCTTAACACCTCCCCTCAAGCTGATGGAGAGAGAATAGACCATCAGCTTGTCTCGAAGATCCAAGAATCGAGACGTCCCGAGTCTTTTAGTAAAGATATCTGCAACCTGATCTATAGTGAGAATGTACTTGAGTTGAATGTCCTTATTCTGTATTTTTTCTCGATCAAAGTGATAGTCAACTTCTATATGCTTGGTCCTGGCATGGAAGATAGGATTCGATGGCAGAGACATGGCACCCAAGTTATCACACCAGATCAGTGGTGTGTGACAGAACTATGTGCAGATCTTTGAGCATCATATGAGTCCAATACAGATTAGCTGTAGTATGCGCCAGGGATCGATACTCAACTTCGGTACTTAATCGAGCACCACAATCTGCTTATTTGCTGTTCATGATATCAGATTGGAACCCAAAAAGACACCAAAACCGAAAGTAGAGTGATGATCCTGTCTGTCTCCTGCCCAGTCGGCGTCACAAAATGCCTCAAGAGTAAGACTAGGTGATTCTGATTTGGTGAACTGTAGGCCATGGTCCATAGACCCCTTGGGTAGCGAAGTATGCGTTTTGCTGCTTGTCGGTGACAGGTGAGAGGCTACTGGAGATATTGACACAATTGATTAACCTGAAAGGCAATCTCTGGTCGAGTGAGAGTGCAATATTGAAGGGTTCCTGCTGTACTCCAATATATGGTAATCTCTGCTGGAGATGATATCCCCTTTTAGATCCCTCGCTCGAGTGTCAGTGGAGGAGGGTGACTGCATTGGCTTGGCCCCAAGCATCTTAGTCTTTTCCAATAGCTCATGTATGTACTTGCTTTGCCGGATGTGAAGCATGGCACTGTCGTGAGTTATTTGCATACCTAGGAAATAGTTGAGCTCTCCTAGATCACGAAGCTTAAATCGGGACTGAAGATATCGGACCAAAGTTTCGATCACACTTTGATGCGTCTCAGTAATCAAGATATCATCAACATACATAAGAACATAGATATAAATGTCAGATCGATGATATGTAAATAGGGATGTGTCTAGCTGGGAGCTCTGAAATCCATATGCACCAAGATTGTTGGCTAACTTGATATACCAGGTCCACAACACCTGCTTAAGACCATGGAGAGCTTTATGCAACCGACAGATTTAATCAGGATGTGTAGCTGGGATAAACCCTGCGGGTTGCTCCATATACACTTCCTCCAGAAGATCACCATTCAAGAAGGCATTAAAGACATCGAGCTGGCGGATCGACCAACTGAACTGTACTGATAAGCAGAGTAGTATACGAATGGTTGATGGTTTGATGACAGGACTGAAGGTCTCTTCATAATCCTGACCATAAGTTTGCGCAAACTCACATGCCACTAGGAGAGCCTTGAACCGATCTACATTCCCATCAGACTTAGTTTTGATCTTGTAGACCCATTTGTTGCGAATGATGTTATGATTTGTTGGCCAGGGACAGAGAGACCATGTGAAATTAGCAATCAGTGCATCATATTCCTCTTTCATAGCAGCACACCAATCTGGAGAAGACTTGACCTGTAGGTATGTAGCAGGTTCTCAAGGTATCTGCACACTGGTCAGAGCATATACAGAATATTTGGTTGCAAAATACATATGGAAATCAGATAAAGTTTTGGGTTTGAGAAACCGAGTTTGACTACGAGTGACAGGACGTGATGAGTTGTGTGGAATGATAGGATGACAAGACTCTGATGACATGGGTTGAGAAGGATTGGAAACCTCCACACTTGAGATATCACATGGCAAATCCAGATCACCCAACTTCCCTAGACGCAGGCCTGGTCTCAAGTCAGCAGGTGGGTCAAGACTCGAAGACATACCACCCAGTGCCTCTGGAGTAAGCTCGGTTGGGGTGGTTAAGTCATCCGATGGGCTGTGTGGCAGGTCAGAAATAGAGGATGATCGTGTGTCATGCGTCTATAGCGGCGCAACAACAAATGGGTTAAGGCCTGATGGTATATCACCAACTGTGATGGGACTGACGGTTGGTACCGGATCCGGACTAGATGATGACCGTGTGTCATGCGTCAGTGGCGGCGACTGACGGCATACCACCAGCTGCGACGGGACTGACGGATGGTACACGGTCTGAAACTGAGGAGGACGAAGGTAAGTGTGTAGCAGATAAAGTTGAAATATGAATACCTGAGGAAGACAACATGACAAGTGAAGACTCGCCATCAGAAGTTGTGCCAAGAGCTGTATCTGGTATACCCGGGAAACTGGTCTCATCAAATATGACATTGCGGGATATGTAAACACATTTCGTTATGGTTTCATAGCATATATATCCTTTGTGTTTAGTGTTGTATCCCAAGTACACACAATTTTTACTACGGTACATGAATTTTGTTGTTTATATGGACGTAATAGAGGATAGCATGCACACCCAAAAACTCGAAACAGTGAATAGTCAGGAATGACACCATAGAGTAGTGAGAATGGACTATCATAATCAAGTAACGGTATAGGCAACCAATTAATGGTATAATTGGCAGTAAACATAGCATCAGACCAATAGGTACGAGGTCAGTTTGCCCTAGATAACAGACATAAGTTCATGTGTGCTAGATGACGATGCTTACGTTCTGCCACCCCATTCTGTTGCGAGGTGTGAGGACAAGATATGCGGTGCATTATCCCGTGTCTGGTCAAGAAAGATTTAAATGTAGTAGACACGTACTCACCACCACCGTCACTTTGAAATTGCTTAATTTTTCTAGAAAACTGATTTTCAACTAGTGCTTTAAAGTCAATAAAACATTTAAATACGTCACATTTATGAGCAAGTGGATATAACCACGAAAATCACGAAAAATCATTAATAAATATGACATAATATCGAAATCCAGTATTAGATAAAATAGGCAATGTCCAAACATCAGAATGAATCAAGTCTAACGAAAAGCGAGAGTAACATTCAGATGAAGAAAATGGCAACTGTTTATTTTTTCCTAATTGACATGTTTCACAATAGGTAATTTATTAACTTGAACCAAACGACTAAGTATTGGAGAAGTAGAGTGACCTAATCGTTCATGCCAGTGATGAAATGATGCCTTCCCACCAACCATACCCGTCAAAGCACATTTGAGAGTAGCGGTTTTCGACAGGTCCACTAGATACAGCCCATTGACACTAAGTCCTTGTAGGAGCGTCTTCTCCATTTTGTTGTCCTTCACCATATAACCATATTTAGTTAGTATAAAGAAACAATTATTATCCCAACAAAAATTATAGACGGACAGTAATTTAGCTAAGGCATTTCGACAATGATAAATATTTGGGAGGACAAAAGGACCAGCTGCGGTTTGACAAGTAAGTGAACCAGTCTGCCGAATTTTCAGAGATTCTCCATTACCTACAGGCACCTCATTTCCTCTATAATAGTGTTCCTGCACAAAAAGATTAGCCAAGTCGTTAGTGATATGATTATTGGCTCTGGAATCAGCAAATCACAACCCATTATCAAGAGTAGCATTAGACTGGACTGCCATGGCCATGAGCTCTGAAGGTGGATGTATGCCTTAAAACGTATAATCCATATGATTAAAATAGTCCAGAGCAGTATGACTTGTTCCGCCACAAATTTGACAAGCATAAGGATCGGCTGCAGTCGACTCAATAGTTGGCTATTGGCGATTTGGACCCGAAAAACCTGATCTGCCAATATTTCGTGCCTGGCTTGGGCTTCCTGTATACAGACGAACTGGCCCAATTCCTGTATCAAATAATCCACTTCCACTTCCAAAATTAAACGGCCCAGAAGACATCGGCCCAGGTCGAGTTCCTGAATCTTGAGAAGCTGGCAAAAAATGTTCGCCATTTTTCCACCAGTCAGCCAATATATCGCTATTTCGTAGAGACCGTCGGAAACTGGAGAAGTTCCCAAGGAATCGGCCTCCATGAAATCGCCCATGTCCTGAGTTCCTGCCTCCAAATCTGCCACTGTCGGAGAATCGATTGCAACCACCATGATAGGAGCCACGGTATGATACTCCAAGGAATCTCGGATCTCCGAGCTCGAGTGTGTCTTTTGTCAACCACAAAGCAACGACATCTTGGTGTGGCGGTGCAGGAACGGCAATTAGGGATTCATAGGTCAACAATTCCCCATCGAAGTCTTCCATGGTCAGGCTGGTTAGCCGGAGTGCGAACGAGATATGGGGTACGAACATTTGAAATGCCGATGACAGTCCACCGGTGATGTAGTCTATCAGTTCATCGGCGGTGACATTTTGCCAAGCCACAAACAAATCTGCCCGAGAAGTTTCGCTGATTGGAGGAATGTCGTGCATGTCCGATTTCCCTATTTGAGGTTTTGCAGTTTTCGCTTCAGATTCAGCCATCTTGAGGCATTTTTGGGGGAAAACCCGCGGGATAATTTATCCATACAGCAAATGCACTCGTCAAGTCGTAGGTGCCTGGGAGAACTTTGGCAGACAGCGAGCCATTGATCAAGGCAAGTACAAATTGTTCTTTTCTGCACCAATCTGTGAATTCTAGGTTGACAGGATTTGAAACAGGTGGCAGTGCTTCCTTTGATCCTTCTGCTGGATTTGGTTGCTGCAGAGTTGCAGGTGGGCATGACAGGGTGCCATCCGCAATGACATGAGGTCGTAGCTCCTCAAAATTGGGACAATTTTGGACATCCAGGATAGGCAATTGGTTGAATCTAACTTAACTGAGATGATTTGGGACAGATTTGGGTAGGAAAAGGTTGAGGATGAAGCTGTTGCCATTCTTACTGAATGTTCTTCGTTTGCAGGTTACGTTCTGCTTGAAGATGATACCAGGATGATGATTGATTTACACTTCAATCACACCATTGGGCAAGACTCGATTGTTAACGCTCAATCGAGTTCAAGAGGATCAATTCTCTGAATCAGACACTCAATTCAGGATCGATTAACAACTGCGTGAGCAAAAGAGCTCCGATACCATGAAACAAGGAAGAGTAACGTGGAAGGTTTTGGAAGAACTTGAAGTATTTTCACTTACTTACATCTTTCGTATACAATGATTATATAGAATGAGTAATGGATTCCTAGATAGTAGTTATTCACCTACCATACTTATCTAAATTAATCACAAATCTTCCTATACATATTTACTTGATTGCAATCAGTCTTGATTATGATTCCTTGACTTCAGCTCTTTCCTTAACACCTCCCCTCAAGCTGATGGGGAGAGAACGGACCATCAGCTTATCTCGAAGATCCAAGAATCGAGAGGTCCCCAGTCTTTTAGTAAAGATGTCTGCAGGATCTGTGGGAAGAATTGAAGCAGAGACTTGGGTAATGTAATGCCCACATGGTGTTTCATTTGAGAAGAGAAATAGCAAATCTGAAGCAAGAGACTGACGATGTCACGAAGTATTTCAGCAAATTAAAGGGTCTATGGGATGAACTCCAGCTTATAAGACCAGTACTGCCAGGAAATGCCACTGCTGATGAGGAAGAAAAGAGCATGAAGTTTCTCTTCGGCTTAAATTCTGAATATGAGCAAGTCACGAGTCAGATCTTGGCCACAGAGCCATTTCCTAGCCTTAACAAAAAATTTCTCCATCATTCTGATAGTGGAGAAACAACGTGAAGAGAATCAGAATGCAAGTAACATTAGTATAAGTGTTGTGGATCATGGATTAACGGTGAAAGGCAGTAACTATAAGGGAGTTACAGGCAAGTGGATACCCACAGGACAGAAAGTGAATGTTGCTGGTTATATAGAAAAGGGAAATTCTCAACGAAATGTGAGATGCAATCATTGTGGTATAATGGGACACGTCATGACAGAATGTTTCAAGTTGAAGAAGTGTGAAATCGCAATATGACTGGTCATTCAATATCACATTGTTATCGGTTGAAAGGTGCACAAAGGAGATCAAAGATGTTTCGTGTGGCTAATGCAGTCATGGAGTCTCCCCTAAATTTGGCAGAAACACCTTCAGCCTCAAGCATGACTGAAATAGTGAGAATGGAGATATCTAAGGCACTAGATGTTCTGTAGCTCGGTCCCAGTTCATCTGACTTGAATGACTCGGAATGCATAGGTAAAATTTTCTTATGAGCAATGTCTGTTGCATCAAGTATACCTGAGGGTGCCTGGATTATAGACACAGGGGCTACAACGCATATGTGCAATGGCACAAGCATTCTAGTTGATGTCAAGGCAACATAGAAATCTTTATCTGTTCATCAGGCTGATGGGGCAAAGTCTGAAGCTAACTTTATTGGCAAATTCATCCTGAACACATATCTCGTCCTAGATCACACTCTGCTTATACCTGAATTTAAATTCAACTTACTATCAGTTTCCAAGCTTAGTAAAAGTGCCAATGTCTCATTCTCGTTTTTCCCTTCTTATTGCATCATACAGGACCTTAAAACCCGAGACGTTTTGGCTGTTGGGAAAGAATTCTTGGGCCTCTACTTGTTTCGTCCATCCAGAAAGCAACTACATCCAACAACACTCCATCCAACAACACTCCTTCTGCCGTACTAGCTCAAGAAAATTTTGCTTGTACATCTACTTTCCTTAGTAATTTTGTAACATCATGCGAATGGCATGATAGACTAGATCATACCCCGAACAATGTTTTGTCTCTTTTGGGTTTGAATGAATCACGCTCTTTTGTTTCCTGTGATGCATGCCATAAGGCTAAACAAGCAAGAATTCCTTTCCCTACTCATACTCCAAAAACTTATCGTTGCTTTGAGCTTATACACACTGGTATATGGGGTCCATTTGATCAACCATCATTGTTTGGTGTTGTGTTCTACTTGACTATAGTAGATGACTACAGTCGCGGCACATGGATATAGTTGATGAAAAACAAGTCAGTTATGGTTCCATTGTTATCATAGTTCTTCACCATGGCCAAAACTCAATTTGATACAAAGTTTGGTATTCTGAGAAGTGACAACGGCAATGAGTTCACTAGCCATGCTTGTAAATCCTTACTGTCATCTTTGGGAGTTCTACACCAAATAAGCATGGCTTATACACCTCAACAGAATGGATTGGTGGATCGAAAGCACTGTCACATACTTGAAGTTGCACGAGCAATCTTATTTCGAGCCTCCTTACCAATTAAGTTCTGGGGTGAAGCTATTTTGATAGCAGGATACATTATAAATCGGTTGCCATCTTCTGTGCTGCAATGGCCCAGCCCTCATGAGGTTCTTTACAAGAAAGCCTGAACTTGAGCACATGCGTGTATTTGGATGCCTCTGCTATGCATCCAACCTTTCTCCAGGGAAACATAAGTTATCACCCCGAGCTGTTAAGTACTTATTCCTTGGTTATGCATCTGATAGTAAAGGTTACAAGGTTTTTGACATGTCCGAAAACAGATTGTTTCTTTTCAGGGATGTAATATTTCATGAAATAACCTTCCCTTTCCAAACAACCTCTCCTTCAAACACATAATCTGATATTCCTCCTGCAAACCCAGCCTCTGCCAAAAAATCTTCACCACTTTCAGTCATCCCAACTAGTTATTCCCAGGCATTCCCTCCTCCACATACAGAACATTCCAATGAAAATCACTCAGCATCCACATCCTCCTCTATCCAAGATCATTCCTCAGGTCAAGATCATTATATCCACCAGAATCCTCATGAGTCTTCTCCTCAACAATCTGCTACATCTCAACCTGCTGACATTCCCATTCTCCCAGCTCCAGAAACTCAAACAATGCCCTCCAGACAAAGTACCAGAATCTTGAAACCACATGTGTGGCACAAGGATTACGTGCTTGCTCTTACACCAACTTCTACAAGCATGATGACGAATACACTGGAAGAAAATGCAGAGACCCATTCTTTCTCATAGGCAAAAGACAACCCTGCGTGGGTTGAAGCAATGAGGCAAGAGATGAATGCACTAGAAGAAAATGGAACTTGGAGGTTAACTCCAAAACCATGGGAAGCAAATAATTGGGTGTAAATGGGTATACAGACTTAAACGTAACCGGGATGGTAGTATATTAAGGCACAAGGCTCGCTTAGTTGCAAAAGGATATAATCAAATGGAAGAAGTTCATTTTTCAGACAGCTTTGCACCCGTTGCTAAGCACACCTCGGTTCGACTCATGCTCACGGTTGCTGTTAAGAAGGGATGGAAAATTAGACAGTTGGATATAAATAATGTGTTTCTTCATGGCTCTCTGGATGAAGAGATTTACATGAGTGTACCACCTGGTCACCCCGCCATGGACACTAGACAAGTTTGTCTACTGCAGAAATCAATCTATGGCCTAAAACAGGCATCCCGACAATGGAATCAAGCCTTGACAGATGCATTGATCACATATGGATTCACACAATCTGCGATCGATCATTTTTTATTCACACCGAGAAGCTCCAGTGGACTCACAATTTTGTTAGTTTATGTTGATGATGTCATTGTAGTAGGAGACAATGATTGTGAGTCTGAAAGAGTAGCTGCATTTATGGACAAGGAATTTAGCATCAAAAATATGGGGGGTGCAACCTATTACTTGGGATTTGAATTGGTTCACCAACCTACTGGCCTGTACGTGAATCAGCATAAATACGTACAAGACTTGTTGCAAGATCATAATACGATGAATTCCAACAGTAAGGAAACACCCCTACTTCCTGGGATCAAACTGGCGGTTGTTGATGACTCTGAGCTTCTTGCTGATCCAGCTATCTATCAGTCACTTATTGGCAGATTACTCTATCTTTTGTTTACCAGGCCAGATCTCAATTATGCAGTGCAACATCTTTCTGAGTTTATGCATGCACCTCGCCAATCTCACTGGCAGGCTGCATTTCATGTTCTGCGGTATTTAAAGGGTTGTCCTACTTTAGGATTGCTCATCCCGCAAGACTCTGATATCACATTAGTTGCTTATTGCAACGCAGACTGGGAATCCTGTGTGGATTCTCATCGATCTTTGATGGGATATTTGATAAAGCTGGGAAATTCTTCTGTGCTTTGGCAAACCAATAAACAATCTACCATCTCCCATTATTCCGCGGAGACAGAGTATCGAAGTATAGCTTCCACGGTTTGCAAACTTCGCTGGATTTCTTATATTTTGACAGATCTGGGGGTCAAGTTCAATACTCCAATTCCAGTATATTGTGATAACAATGATGCACGACACTTGGTAGCCAACCCTGTGTTTCATGAGCGAATGAAACACATTGAAATTGATTGTCACCTCATTCACGATCAATATAAGGCTGGATTCATTCAACCTCTGTACTTACCTTCTGGAGAGCAAGCCGCAGACTTATTTACCAAGAGTCTACCATTGGCGCCTTTTCGCCATTTGAGCTCCAAGTTGGGCCTTGGACTATCTTCCTCGACACCATCTTGTGGGGCGAGTGTTGAAAATATGGGCTCATACATATTTGTTTAGTTATTGTTTGTACATATATATACGTGGCCAGATGTATAAATGCACGTGTACAGATGAAAATGAAGGCTACGGAAGGAAAGTGAGATTCTGCAAAATCAAACTCTTCTTACACCGCTTCTTACGAATTCTATTCCTTAAATGGCAACATTGAATGCATCTACATTTAATATCCTTCTGGCGGTTAGAGCTTAACCGTTTTGTAACAGATTAGCCATATTCACTCTTCAACACAATTCGGTTCCACAAATTCATCAGAGTTGATTCTCGACATGCAGTTAGATATGGAGAAGATTAGTAGAAATCGATATTGGAGGTAGGGGCGCATCAGTCATCTCACGGGCACCCCTAGCCCATCAGCGATTCATGACCCTGATTGCCAAAAATGGTGGTAGAACATACAGGTATACCTGTGGCTGACCAAAAATTTTAATAAGAGCATTGTCCAACAAAAGTTGAATTTGCCGATGATAAATGATTTATGAAAGGGCCTTGCAACGAAGTTTCAAGATGGTGAAGACAACCTACAAATATTTGATCTGACTAAACCAGTTAAGTAAGGGCCAGATGCAAATTGAGGAGTGTGATACAAACAAAAGGTATAACCCTGGTCTCAAAATGCTCTTACTGTCATACTTCTGCCCATAATGAAACCATAGACCACTTATTCTCACGATGTGAAATGCATTTGTCCTATGGTCAGATTTCGAACTCAAATGTGGACTAATCAACGCACCCTTTAATCAGCTAATATCTCAAAGATTAGAATTATGGAGAACAACTAGCTCATGCAAAGCCTTGCATGTGCTGTTTCAAGTCACCTTCACTTTTGTCTGCTGGTTCATCCAGAAGACCAGAGGCTCTATCAGGAATGGAGAATCAATCCCTTCAATCTCCATTCTCAAATTACAGATTGATCAACACATCAGATTCACTCTAGCTAACCACAAATTTAGCTTCCCACCTAGGGGGCGCACCGAAGAAATCCTAATTCAGTGGAACATCTCACTTACGCCAACAGTGATTCCAGCTAAGTTGCAATGGCAACCCCCTCCCAACACATCTACTGTCAAAATTAATGTTGCAGGAGCAAAAAATGCAACCAGGTACAAAAAAGGGGAGGAGCCATCCTCCGTGCCAGAGTTGGGACCCACATAGCTACAGTACTAAAGATCAACTACCAATCCACCTTGGAAGCAATAGCATCTGTGATGCTTAGCCTCCTACACATTTGTAAGAACAACAACAACCAGGACATAGAGATTGAAGCGGTGGATGCTCTACCGATGGGTGTTAACTCGTGCAAGTATACACATTCTCAAGTAGTATCCTTACTTGTGAGTAAGAGTTATCTCCAAAAGGAGTAAGTCGTTAACATGTTTCGTTCACAATCACTTTCACAGTAACCAAGCATCAGGTTTGAGTTCTAAGTTATAAAAAGAAACTTAAATGAACTTAAAGGCAACTAAACTAACTCAAACCAGAGACTAATGTTCAAATGTTGTCACTAACATTTAAACTCTAACAAGAACAGAAGGTAAAATCAGAATACTTTAGAGAGAATAGCTCAAGGCAAGATATCTTGTCTCACTATGTAACGTAATAGCCTATCTACTCATACACATTTTTCTTGTTTAATTCACACCACAAGAATCAAATGCAACTGCATCTCACGGGCAAGAATACAGTCCCTCTAGACCTCACCGTGTGGATTTCACCGGTCTCAACATCCACTAGACGGATGTTGGTGACTTTGAGCACATTTCATGACTATCTTTACATGTGGCATTGCAAGTTAGGGGTGGACTACCCCAAGGACAGTAATGTTTGTGTACCCTGTGTCGGAATCTACCCTACTAGATATATTGTACCTAAATGAATGAAGATCTTGTGCACTAGAACTCATTCAAAGAGAGAAACAAGCACATTCATATGAGGTTCAACAAGCTAGAACATGATAGGTAAATAGTTCATCAAAATATATACATAGTGAGGCTCAACCGAGTCTCAAGCCAAGAGAATTAGCCCATGCTTGGAGCAAGGGCTCGAGAATACAGTAATGTAGTGAAAAATACATCCATAAGTTCAAGAACAAGAAGCTAGAATCAAGTCTTCTCTTCGGATGAACAGTGAAACCCTCCTTTCTTCCGTGCGAGAACGGCTTGCAAGATGATGAATAGTAGTCAAGCAGTTGAGTGTATATCCTCTTTCGTGTTTTGCCTTGGAAATATCTATGGGGAGTTGTGACAAGCTTCCAAAACTCTCCTTTTCCCTCCAAGAATCTCAACAAGGCAAAGAGAATTTTTATTCTCGGATGAATAGTGAATGGGGCCACAACACTTGCCTTTTCAACCTTATTTGTGAGCCTTGTATTAGCATGGGATGTGGCTGGCTCTCCTTCACTCAATCCATATGAAAGCTAGTTGCAACTCCAGCTCAAATTCTTTTAAGGCATGGAATGCTTGTCTTGTGCATTTTGCTCTTATGAGTGAGCCCTCATCCGAATGTCTTCATGAATTGTTGTGTGTCTTAATGGCTACTGATGCATCTTGAATTCATTCTGCTCACCTGCTACCAACATATGCATGAAATAGGTTGGAAATGCTGCAAAGTATGAACATATGGCCCTTTTCTCCAACCTAGCACAAATAAGCATGATTTAAGCCATAATCCAAGTGTTCAGGGTATAAAATTGTGCAAAATAATGCATGAAATAAGCTCTAAATAGTATCTTATCAACCACCCCACACTTGAGCAATGCTTGTCCTCAAGCATAAACTAAATGTAACGACCAGAGATGAAGTTTATTAAGCATATGTGCGTGAATGAAATAGAATAATGAAGGCAGCATGCACTGTGATGGTGTATTCGGTTGGACAGAATAGCTGAAGACGGGCAATTCTATGCATTTTCATGACTCAAATGTGCACACCTCAGCAATATGATACATAGGGACTGTGATGACTAGCAGAAACTGTGCTTCAGCAAGAAGAGAGCTCAAGATATTATCAATACATATCCTATGAGTACATGATTCCTAGCAGCTTCTAATATGTCATATTTAGATTATTTTTGCTTCTCTAGGAATCAACTAAGCTCTTCATTCTCTCCCACATACCCTAGTGCACAAGCATTTCAACTATCTCAAGTCAAACCTCAACTCCATCACATTCTTTCTTTTGGGGACAATGTTTAGGTGAGAGTTCCTCTCCTGATGGAGTTGGACAGATTCAATGGCCTCTCAATATTGGCTTGCATAAAACGTGGATATACTCCTTGTGTCTAACTTGAATGAGAGATCTAAGTAAACACCTGCCCCTGACTCCTCTTCCTTCTTTCTGTTTCAAACTGCTTGCTTTTCTTTGAACTTCTTTTGAGTTTGATTTATAACTCAACATCTCTTTTGTTGCTGAACTTTCTTTCTTTATAGATTTGCTCCACCGCTTTTGTAACTTTGAATATGTGTCTCTTATTCTTTTAGCTTCAAGGGTTCATGACCTTCTTTTGCGTTCTTTCTGTTTCAGCCTTGTCTCTTGAGTTTCAACTGGTTTATTTTTCTGCTCAGGGTGTGTCAAGGGCAAATTCACTATTATCCACTCACTCAAGTCAAACTATAAGTTGTTCACTCCCTTCTCTTATGAACATCAATGAAGAAATTCAACTTCGAATGTCACTTGTCTCATGCACTACTTTCTTTCAAACTAACGAAGAACTTAGTTTTTTCTCGCAAATGTGCATCAATAACTACTTAGGCCACAATCATAGAGCATGCTGAGGTTTCAATTAACAATCAGGATGTAAGATGAGCAGAAATGAAGGTGTTCAAACGAAAATTTGACTCAACAGCAACACATGAATCGCCAGAATCAAAATAAGCAACTCACCAGCAAAAATGTATAAGCATAATCATGCTACACCCCACCTCACACTTAAAATAATGCTTGACCTCAAGCATATATAATAATCATAGAGGGTATGGAGAAAGGGATGAAGTAATACAACCTTGGAGTTTAAGACATGGCTAATGATTCAGAAATAACTTTAATTCCTTCCTCTAAGCTGGAACTAGCAGATCAGGGAGGGTGCTTCCACCCCATACTTGATTCAAAGCATGGCTGTGTCCACTGCACTCTTTCAAAAGAACTAGTTAGATACTAAAAGCAACATAACAAAATGTAAAAGATATTACTTGGTTTGCCTCCCAAGAAGCTCTCAGTTTATAGTCTTGAGATAGACTTCTTTTCAGCTCATTCTT
>JAOYMZ010046225.1:0-14595 GCA_025802335.1 Pinguicula primuliflora | reverse complement strand
TCTTATTTATCTTCAGTATTATTTCCTACAAATTATTAGCTGCAGTTTGGCTCTATCGGTCCTATTTTCACAACAAAAATCGTCAGCAGTTCACCGGAGGGGAAATGGATTTGCAGAAAATCATTCACACGATCAAGTTTTGGTATATGATTCGCACAAAGAAGAAGAACACTATTTTTCTCAATTTGAATTTTTGGTTAATGGATTCTAGAACTATTCTAATGGGCTTGTAAGCCCACTAAAAAAGATGTAAATTTATTAACAATACATATAATACTTTCCATTTTCCAAAAAAAAAAAAAAGGAAACGAAGGATGGCGGGCCGGGCTATATAATTTTACTTCCGATTATATCCCAGCATTTTTGTTAATCTTAAATATTTCTCTTTAGCCTATTTTTCAAAGAAAGAGTCCGTTTCACCATACAAATGTGCTAACATTTGAACTTAAACAACATAGCGAACCCAGGATTTTTTTAAGGGAGGCATGCGTTTTCATTTCATGCATATAAATTTTCTTGTATAGTAATAATAATTAATATTTAAATAATACAAATAAAAACAGCACACAAAATGATTATAATTAAACTTACGGTTGTTCTTTACAAGAGGTCATCAGCTGATACCATTGCATAATAACATCATTGTTAATAAAAAAATATGAATAAGAACAACCACAATGTCAAAATAATGTGACCAAAAAAACTTTAGCCTAAAGATTTTTGCAATTTAAACTCATAATTATACAATTTTAGATTTTTTCGACGATGAGACATTTAAAATCAAAATTTGCGATCATTTTTGAAACTATTTCCACACATATCTATTTTAATACAACAACTGGAAATGGAGGAATACTAAATTCCATACACATTAAATTGAATATGGATACCAATCCCCGTAATAACAAAAAATGTTTAATTATATTATTAGTATCTTATATATACTAGGATATGACTGCGTTTTTTTTTTTTTCCTTTTCCTTGTAATCTTAACAAGTTTTTTCAAATACTAAATTACTTAACCAAAAAAAAAAAATGAAAATTGAATCAGTTTTTGACTTCTGGTGTAGTAGTTAGATTTGTCTGAGTTCTAGAAGGAAAAACTCAACACCTGATAGACAATCTATATGTGACTTGTTTTTTAGTATAATTAGTATATGTTCGTGTCTTAAGGTCACGGCAAGCACAAAAACACTTCAGAAAATGTGGCTCGCGCGTGACCGCACGCGCCGTGGGGAAATTATTTTTTAAAAAAAGAAAAACAATTAAATTATAAATGCATCGAAATTATATGAAGTCGCAAATGCATCGAAATTATATGAAGTCGCATATCATATGAAAGCGCATGACGTCACTGATAATTATGGTGACCTCCGTTTCGACAAACGATAATCGATTTACCGGATAAGTTCAGATATAAAAAGAGGAGGAGAGAGAAAATTTTATATTATAGTAATATTAAAATAATTAATCTTTTTACAAAAAAAAAAGTAGGCACACATAACATAATGGGGAGAAAACTGACCAGGAGAAGGGGTAAAAATAACGTGACATTTTTTGGTTGGTTTTGCAGAAAATACAAGGAAAATACAAGAGATGTCATTCGTCACGGACTGAACCAAATTAATTAAATATTATTTTATATATTTTTGGGGGTGATGTCATAAAAAAAGAGGGTGATGTAAATAAATTTTTTTAGCAAATCGGATTTAATTGTATTAAAATCGAAAATATGTACAAAGGTTCCAAAAACCAGAAACTCACACAACATTTGCTCTAGCTTCACTTTCCCAATATCCCATGATAAAACCCTGAAACAAGAATTTTGCACAGCCCAGTTCCCAAATTCGTGATGTAAATACTAAATTGGGGTTTGGGGGCCAGAGAATTGTAAGGGGGAACGTGCCCCCTAGTCGCTTAAGATCAGCCCCTGTGTCGACACCAATCACAAAAAGCAAAAAGTCGAGAGCAGAGGCGGAACAAGGGAGTAACCAGCTCGGCCCGATTTTTCAAGAAGATAATAAGCTTAAATTAAGCCCGGCTTAACAACAAAATTAGTCTGAAACCAAATATGAATCTTATTCCTTCATTAGTCCTGAGTTGAATAATCGTTTTAAACAAAACAATTCTGCAAAAAGTCCAGAGTTGAATATTAATAATCGCTTAAAAAACAATTCCGCAAAGACTTCAACGTGAACAATTCTGACACGAAGCGGTTAACTATTTCTATTCCAGTTTTGGTCTAAAAATTGAAACTTCAATACCTTGTAGCTTTTTTCTAACAGCTGCCTCCAAGCGGAATGGGGTTTGAAGTGATTATTCAACAGTTCATTTTTAATTAAATAATGTTATTTGTGCCCAATATTTCAATATTAATATAGTGAGAGAAAGTGATCTCTCAAAAATGAGTTTGCAAAACTGTGTGTGGGGAGAACGAGAAGGATTCGAAAATTGGGTCATAAGCGTAGAAGTGATCTAAGCCCACGTAATTCAAACTTAGATCAAAATTGAATATGTAAGGAAAAAACTAACATAAGATCTTCTTCCCATACTCCAATCTCCTGTATAACCTTTCTATGCTGTTAATTGTGATGACAATAAGAAGAATGATATTTTTTTATGTATTATGTATAAACTTTTCATTGCTGTGCCCGATTCCAAAAATATTATGTCACACAAGAATTGAGTAGGGGATAAATATAAAAATAGACTATATTGTAGAAAAAACATATCTACAAAATAGTGTCATGGCTTTTGTGTCCTCTGTTTGAAAAATATGGACGCCTATGTCAAAAAAAAAAAAAAGTACAGCCTGGAGAAGATATCGTAAAATATTAAATATAGATCTGTTTTCTTTCTCAACGCTTTGAATGAATGTGGGACTCACAAGGCTGCGCGTCCTGCCTAATAACTATTAATATATAGCAGATGGTGTAGTATTATAAAGTTAAAAAATCACAGTTGATCTTCTCTTTT
Organism: Pinguicula primuliflora; assembly: GCA_025802335.1. Classification (NCBI taxonomy): domain Eukaryota; kingdom Viridiplantae; phylum Streptophyta; class Magnoliopsida; order Lamiales; family Lentibulariaceae; genus Pinguicula; species Pinguicula primuliflora. The sequence continues at coordinate 11,619 of JAOYMZ010046225.1, read as the reverse complement.
GCATGGATTTGTTTGATCTTCTTCATTTCTTCAGTTCTTACTTCTGCTGAATAATAGGGGAACTGTACATCAGGGCACCCTGGTCAGATCAGACCTTGTTGTTTATGATTCTCCTCTGTTTCTCATCGTGAGTAAAGGATGGAGAATCTGGGTCGTTACATAGGGAGCAGCATAAATGGATCATCGTTTAGACGCAATGATTTTGAGACTTTTTCGGCCTCCTCGAGAAGGGAAGATGAGGAGGAGGCTCTGAAATGGGCAGCCATTGAAAAGCTTCCAACTTATAATCGTCTGAGGAAAGGCCTTCTCCTGGGTTTGACAGGTGAAGTAAATGAGGTCGATGTGCAGAAGCTTGGATTGCAGGAAAAGAAAGATGTGCTCGAAAGGCTTGTCAGGTTTGCAGAAGAAGACCACGAGAAATTCTTGCTCAAACTTAAGAGGAGGATTGATAGGTAAAAACATCATCTCCCAACTTGGTCGATCTGTTTTGTATGGTTGCTTGTTCCCCCACCCCACCCCCCTTTTTTCTATTCTTTCTTGATTTTTTTGGATAACATAGGGGAACCAAATATAACATGCCATTAAAATAGTACTTGCAAGATATATATGACCACTTGATGAATTCATGAACTTCTAGTGCAAATATTATTCGCGCACCACTCGACAACACTTTTTGCACAAATGTTATATCACAAGAATTTTTTGACACAAAAAATGCAAGAATCAATAGATCGTGATTGGATGCTCGTAAAGTGTGAATCACACCATTCACGAATGATATGTTAGCACATGTGCTTCTTATATTTCTTGCCGTCCAAATTAACTTTTTTGAGTGAGAAAATACATTGAAGAGCAAATGCATTTAGTGCTGTGACGCTGATCCCTCGCCCCCTCTAAACTTGCCCCTAAATTTAGATATTTAAGTTTCAGTTGAAGAACCATAAGTCATAATCATAAGGAAAAAATGGGTTTGGGTTTTAAAAAAACGGTACGGCCTCAAAATGTTTTGTCAGAAAATTCTAGTTCACTGAAGTTCCTTGTTCTTAGGCGGGGACGATCATTAATTAATTTTAAATTCAACGACAGAGAGAGATGTGATCGAAAGTCGTTGGGATGGTTATTTGTACTTTAAATTCATATTTTTATGATTTTAGATATTTTATATGGTGAACTTGCGGTAACCAGAATAACTGATTTCAGTATTGTAATATTTCGAAAACAATCAACTTGGAGAATGATTTTTGAGCAATCCTATATATATTCACAATTTTGACACACTTCATAAATCTTCTTATGTGGCAATCATCATAACCACACACACAACCACACTCATTTTTTAATGCGTGGTTGTGATGTTGCCACATAAGGGGTTTATGAAAGTGTGTTAAAGTTGAGAGTACAAATAGCATTATTCATGATTTTGTGCACGCCCACTCACAAATACTAGATGTGGTCCCCACTCACAAATACTGTGTGGGCTCCACCCAAAAGCGTATGAGATCATGAAGGCATGATAAACTGACACCCAAAACACACATCATATCTTGTGAGCGGTGGTGTGCATACATATATATGAGTATGTTTTGGGTGTCATTTTTGGAGGCCATATAATATTTTTGACATGAGACCCACAATCCTGTGAGTTAGCCTGATGACAATTTGGGGGTGAAGTGGGGTGGTCCATATCACCTCCCAGAAACATTTTCTAAAGTATAAATAGTAAAAAATTAATAATCTTTTGGTATGTAAGTATGCTTATTGCTGATAAAATTGTTTACAAATCGCTATTTTGGGTAATCTCACACGTCAAACAACTACAATATTAACTACTCATTTATATTGTAATTTTCTCGATCATAGAGTTCTATTTGATCCATGTGTTGCTCTGAATCTGATAGCTCAAATCCGAGAGCTTTCACGAGAAGTATTATTTCCGAGCTTCCTCTAATAAATTAATGTGTACCCGTCTTTGGTAGTTCTGCACTTTGTTTCTCATTGACTTGATATTTTTGAGGTGCCGATTAACGTCTTTGATACCATATCTTCTCCATTGGATATAGCCGAAATTCTCGTACCTTCATCTTACATAAAAGATTTGCTCCATGGTTTTCGTTTTCGTTCGATGGCTGGAAGGGTGTGGGTTTATTAATGGCCCTGTAATTTGGTCAGCCCAATAAATCTCTTAGGCCCGCTCGGAATGAAAAAAATATATCTTAAGCCCAGCCCAATATGGATCATTTTTCTAGGTCCGTTCTGGGCTCGGACCAGCTTTCTTTTGGTCCATATTTTCCCTTTTGGAGCCAAATTGGGCTTTCATTAAGTCAATTCTGGTTTCCCCCTCTCGGGCCTTGATTTGCAACATGGAAAATACTTCTCATACTACCGCCCAACCGAACAGAAATCGAAACTTTTTTGAAATATTCTTGTGGGCCGGCATAATAGAAGTGTGTATTTGTACTCAGTTTGTACCTTTCGGACCTCGGTCCAGTATTCTGTTTACTTTACAAATAGGAAGGCCCTTGCAACATTGTATGATGTATCGGTAGTTGAAAGAAAAAGAGCAGCTGCTTTCCCGCCACCGCCGCTGTGCTCTTCCCTCCCATTCCTTCCCGGTTCCATCAGAACCCTAATCCCATTCATGATTTCCTCCGCCGTTGCAATCGGATTACTCCTATTGTTGTAATCCATCTTGATTCCCATTTCCAAATCCTTCACCAATTGAATTGAAACCCATTCTCTTCTGGCTCGGCGTACGGCCACCAAACTTCAAACAGATCTCCACACCGGACACTATCGATTGTCCAATCCCACCTGCATTTCTTAAACGAAACTGCCGAACATAGAGTAGGATTCCGGCTGTGCGTTGGAGAAACGCTCCAGCAAAACTTCTTTTGTTTTTCGTCACGGGATATGGAAAGTGGATAAATCCTGATAGTAAAAATAGATGGCTGAAGAGATTAGCAATCTACAATCCCAAATTATTTTGGTGTGGGACTTACAGAAGACAAGACTGGACAAGCTCGCCGGCGACTTGAAAGAAGAAAAGGGTGGGGAGAATTTGAGAAATATGTCGCAAGAAGAAGAAAGCACGAATTTTCTGCATTCAACTCAGAATATCGTGCACGGCGTACGTTGCTTTATACGTTGGAGGGTTCAAAAACCAAGCCTACAATTGGGGTTTGGAAGTGCCCTTAGCGATGTAGGATTGAGTTTCTTAGTTTTTTAGGCGTTCACCTGTTTTGAGAAATATAGCCTTCCAAAACCGTAGATGTTGTCATTTCTCTTGTAGCTATCTTGAATGTTTCGAGCGCATTTGATCCAGTTAATTGGCTTGAATATTTTAACACACTTCTGCTTTGGTTAACGAGGTATTCAACAATTATACATTGTGATCTGTCCTGCAGAGTTGGAATAGAGACACCCACGATCGAAGTTCGTTTTGAGAACCTAAAAATTGAAACAGAAGCTTATGTGGGGAGCAGAGCTTTACCTACTTTCTTGAACTTCTACACCAATATTCTGGAGGTAAAAGAATTTCTATCTGCTCATCTTTATATTGTAGTTTGAACATGGAACTTGAATGTAAATATTCTTTCTCATGAAGGATTTGGCAAGTTATCTTCGCATACGTCCCAGTGGAAAGAAGCAATTAACAATCTTGAACGGCATCAGTGGAATACTGAAGCCTGGACGGTAACTAACTTTTTTTCTGTCTTGGCTTTGTTCGTGAATGCCCGCATTTTGATTTTCTCTATGTTACTGATTTATTTGGTTCTTTCTTGTTAGGATGACACTTCTTTTAGGCCCTCCAAGTTCTGGGAAGACTTCACTTTTGTTGGCTTTGTCTGGGATGCTTGATCCAAGTTTGAAGGTGAACAAAGAGATCCTCACTTATTTATTTCCTCCTAGAATTTTTTTCCCATCTGCAATCTTATGCTGGATATTATGGCAAGCAGTTTTCAGGGAGTGTCACATATAACGGGCACACCATGGATGAATTTATATCACAAAGAACAGCTGCATATATAAGCCAAAATGATACCCATACTGGAGAAATGACTGTAAGAGAAACACTGGCTTTCTCTGCTAAATGCCAAGGAGTCGGAAGCAGTAATGGTTAGTTGCAAGCCATATATCTTCATTTGACAAAACATACAAAGATAAATGGGAAGTTTTCTTAATACTACTTTTGTGAAATCCTTTCCAGAAATGTTGGCCGAGTTATTGAAAAGAGAAAAGGAGGCGAACATAAAGCCTGATCCAGATTTGGACATATACATGAAAGTAAGACTATCAAATTAATTGAATGAAAGTTATAAAGTGAGAGAGATGGTTACTATTTTTATTGTAACGCAGTCTGCAGCTATAGAAGGTCAAGAAGCAAGTATAGTCACAGATTATATTATCAAGGTAACTTAACTTAAACTCTTCACAAAGTAAGTTGATAGTTTTCTCCAAGTAAAGTTCATTTTCTTTGCAGATATTGGGATTGGAACCCTGTGCTGATACTCTCGTAGGAAATGACATGGTTAGAGGGATCTCCGGAGGACAGAAGAAACGTGTGACTACTGGTATATTGTAGACAAGATGGCTCGATTTGCCATGAAGATGTCTTATTTTAATATTTCGCTTGAGTTCTTTTTATGTAAGTTCTAAGTGTGTTTTTGGCTCCAAAAAATGCAGGTGAAATGTTAGTCGGACAGCAAAAGGCTCTTTTCATGGACGAGATATCAACTGGATTGGACAGTTCTACGGCTTACCAAGTTGTGAAGTCCATTAGACAGTCTATCCATATTCTTAAAGGGACTGTTTTTATATCCCTTCTTCAGCCAGAGCCAGAGACATATGATCTATTTGATGATATCATTTTAATATCCGAAGGACATATTGTTTATCAAGGGCCTCGCGAAAATGTCCTCGAGTTCTTCCAATCTATGGGATTCAAATGCCCTGAGAGAAAAGGGGTGGCTGATTTCTTGCAAGAAGTATGGTCTCATAAGACAGTATATGGCAGGGAACTTTTTGCCGTTCAATCATGTAAACTTCATGTGACTTTTTATCTTAATGCAGGTTACATCTAAGAAAGATCAGCAGCAGTACTGGGCAGAAAATGGAAGGCCTTACAGGTTTATTTCAGTTCCGGATTTCGCTGAAGCATTCAAAAAGTTTCATGTTGGACAGAACTTAATGGCCAAACTTGCCACCCCATTTGACAAAACTAAAAGTCACCCAGCGGCTTTAACAACTAAGCCATACGGCATTGGAAAGAAAGAGCTTCTCAAAGCTTGTGCTTCCAGAGAAGCTCTGTTGATGAAGAGAAATTCTTTCCTATACATTTTCAAGCTCATTCAGGTAAATATTGCACCTCTTTTCAGCCTATAACTATTGTTGTACTTATAATTTTTTATTTTAACTATTCATTACAATATTGTTGATCTCTGCCTATAGCTCTGTGTAATGGCCATCATAGCAATGACCATTTTCTTGCGTACTGAAATGCACCGAAACACCATAAATGATGGAAGGAAATACTCAGGCGCTCTCTTCTATGCTGTCACAATTTGCATGTTCAATGGAATGGCAGAGATATCCTTGACTATTCAAAAGCTCCCAGTCTTCTTCAAGCAGAGGAACTTTAATTTCTTTCCCGCTTGGGCTTATGCTATTTCATCTTGGATAGTCCTTATCCCCATTAGTGTCATTGAAATAAGCGCTTTCACTATACTCACTTACTATGAAATTGGATTTGATCCAAATTTTGGAAGGTAAACTTTATGATAAAATCGCCTTACATAGTTCAAGCAACAAACATTGACAATGTGCTGATCTGAGAAATTCATTTATTGAATCTATATTCCACAGATTTATCAAATATTTCCTCATACTCATGGTTGAGATTCAAGCAGCGCAGTCTTTATTCCGGCTGATTGGGACAGTGGGACGGAATATGATTATAGCCAACACTTACGGGTTCTTTATATTGTTGCTAGTTTTTGCAATGGGAGGATTTGTCATCTCACGAGGTACTGAATTTGCGTTACAAGTCAAAGTTCAAGCTTCTTAACCTGAACAAGTGCTTGATGGACTCACACTTCTCCTTTCACCTTTTTGTTGGCTATGACTTGATTCTCAGAAAGTGTAAAGAAGTGGTGGCTATGGGGCTACTATATCTCACCTCTTATGTACGCCCAAAATGCAATACTTGTGAATGAATTCAGGGGCCATAGTTGGAGTCATGTAAGTTTACATCTCATCTAAACTTTTAAAACATCTCCATATTTCTCTCGAATGGCTATAGTAGTTATTTTCCGGTCTATTCAAAGGTCCCTGCAAACTCAAACGTATCCCTAGGAGTTGAGGTTCTGGAGACGCTTGGTTTTTACTCAAGCCCAGACTGGTATTGGATAGGAGTTGGGGCATTAATATTTGCCATTCTTCTGCTGAATGCATGTTGTGTGTTGGCTTTTACGTATCTTCAACGTGAGTATTCTCTCTGAACTGTTACAATGTTCGAACTCGTTTCCAAGAATGGCACTCAACAGTATATAATTTTTATGCTTCAGCTCTTGGAAAACCTCAAGCAGTGTTACCAGATGATAGCACAACAGATCAAATAACTAATGGTAAGTGTAACCAAGGAAAGAAAGATTAGCAGGATCTTGTACAGACTCAAAATGAGTACTTGCTAATGATCTGAATGTTGTGTAAATCAGGGAAAGAAGTGGAGAGAAAGGAGAGACAAATGGTTCTTCCTTTCGTACCGCATTCTATAACATTTGATGAGGTTAAGTACTCCGTTGACATGCCACAGGTACTAGACTTCCAATACTAGAGTTGACATTGTGTCATGTTTGAGGATTTACCTATCTTAAAAATTGGTTTGCAGGAAATGAAGGATCAAGGTGTCACAGATGACAAGTTAGTGCTCTTGAAGAATGTGAGCGGAGCTTTCAGGCCCGGTGTTCTCACTGCTTTAATGGGAGTAAGTGGTGCTGGTAAAACTACACTTCTGGATGTGCTCGCAGGGAGAAAGACGGGTGGATACATCGAGGGAAACATTACCATCTCTGGCTATCCTAAGAAGCAGGACACATTTGCTCGTATTTCAGGGTATTGTGAGCAGAATGACATTCATTCTCCTTGTGTGACGGTTTACGAGTCCCTTCTTTTCTCAGCGTGGCTACGTTTGCCAAAAGAACTTGATTCAGAAACCAGAAAGGTTCGTACTTCTTTGGCATGCTTTGCTTGAGCAATGCCTCAACCGTTCACAATGGCTTGTGACTAAAAGTAAGTAATCTGCCATCTGTTTGTATTCCAGGCATTTGTGGAGACTGTCATGGAACTTGTTGAGCTGACTCCGATGAGGGGGGGACTTGTTGGATTGCCTGGCGTGAACGGTTTATCGATAGAGCAACGCAAGAGGCTAACCATAGCTGTGGAGCTTGTCGCGAATCCTTCCATAATATTTATGGATGAGCCAACTTCAGGACTCGACGCTAGAGCAGCTGCTATTGTAATGAGAACTGTGAGGAACACGGTGAACACTGGAAGAACGGTGGTGTGCACCATTCATCAGCCGAGCATTGACATTTTCGAATCTTTTGACGAGGCAAGAAGAAATATATTTTTGATGATTGAGTAGTCATTTCTTATGTTCGTTATTAAAATCACTGATGGCAACATAACGTACGGGCCTTGCAGTTATTACTACTGAAGAGAGGGGGGGAAGAGATCTATGTCGGGCCACTAGGCCGAAATTCGATCAACTTGATTCAGTACTTTGAGAGCATTCAAGGAGTTAAAAAAATCCGGGATGGCTATAATCCGTCTACCTGGATGCTGGAGGTAACATCTTCGGCACAAGAACAGATCCTGGAGGTTGATTTTGCCCAACTTTACAAGAACTCTGAGCTTTACAGGTTTATTTCTTTGACACGCTGTTCTTCTCTCGTTTTGATCACGAAAAATTATCGAACTCATGCTGCTCACTTGGACTGAATTTCAGAATAAATAAAGCTCTCATCAGTGAGCTAAGCACCCCACGTCCAAACTCCAGCGATATGCACTTTGTAACTAAATACTCTCAATCATTTGTCACTCAATGTGTTGCTTGCCTCTGGAAGCAACACTTATCATACTGGCGCAATCCCCTTTACACGGCTGTAAGAATCTGTTATACAGTCTTCCTCGCCATTATCTTCGGCTTGATATTCTGGAATCTTGGCTCCAAAAGGTAAGAGGGAAACAAAGCATTCGTGCATCCCATAAATATGGCTCATAGTTCTTATTCGTCATTTTTATGTGTCACCTATATATTCTCAGGCATGAAGAGCATACAAAGATAAAAAGCACCTACATGTGCAGATGTATATACAACATGAGGAAAAAAAACAAAGATAAAAAGCACCTACATGTGCAGATGTATATACACACATACCAATAGTAGCCTTGCAAAATAAGATCATATAAAATGGACAAAATGAGTGTTACATAAAGAAAACGTTCAAAACAACCACTTGAATCGATGGTTTAGGCACATATTGTAAATTGTGCACAATTGTAACTTTATATTTTTTTACGTTTTAATGAAATTTCGCTTAACCAAAAAAAAAAACAATCACTATGTTTAGGCTCCTAAGCTATCATATCCATGAGGCAGGAGGACAATGTTAGGGTCCCAGAGACTAGAATGCAGCTCAGAGTTTTCCTTGGTTCCCGCTTGTTTACAAAAGGCACATTACTGGCTAAGTGGCATGGAAACGAGAAGCACATTTGGGAACCAAGAAAGACAGTTTGAGTTATTATTTTGTTGCTTTTAATTCACGCATTTTCAGCTTCTTTGTTGAGTCTTTATAAGGAGACGAATGATGTAAATTGAAGGATATGTTTTGAATGAAAATTGTTCTCCTTACATGGTAAGTTCTCTCATAGAGTTCTAAGGATTTGTTCTACTATCACTCATTACATATCCTCTACTATCATCATAGGTAGGAGGCGCAAGACTCCGAAGAAGGACCAGCAACAGTAGCGTGACATTACTGCTAAAGTCTTCAAAGGATTATTTGAAGGGCCGGTCACTCACACCAAAGCTAAGATCCTTAAAAACTTCGTATTGGTGCCTCCGGGAGTGACCCAACCAGCAAATCAAGAATTTAGTGGCATCACAAATGGTTTTTATGGCCACACAATCGGCGTTCAATGCTGAGATTAAAACCAACTTCGATAGCCTGAAACTGGGGCAATCAAGTGATCTCCCACACCAAAGCTAAGATCCTTAAAAACTTTGTATCGGTGCCTCCAGGAGTGACCCAACCAGCAAATCAAGGATTTAGTGGCATCACAAATGGTTTTTGTGGCCACACAATTGGCGTTCAATGCTGAGATTAAAACCAACTTCGACAGCCTGAAACTGGGACAATCAAGTGAGCTCCCACACCTACCCCGAGTGTGCAGCAGACTGTGGAAGGGGATGACCCCGTGATAGATGTTGAGCGTGAGGAAGCTTTCCTGCGAGAGGAACAACACTCTTATCAAAAGTAAAATGATAAGGGCAAAAGGGCTATCCAGGAGCCTGAGGATACTGAACAGAATGATGAGTAATACTGGTCTCGGCCTTAGAGATCACCGTGAGAGTCTCAAGAGGATAAAGGGCCAAAACTCACTCAATCCCAAAGACGTGCTTACAATTGTGAACGCCCAGAGGAGCGGAGGCAATCGCCTTGCTGCGATTACCACCAGTACCAACGTCCGTTTAAATGGGATTTCCCCAAATATGGAGAACAAGAGTTGGCACGATCGTAACTGAGAAGATGCATGTCATCTTCACACAGTAGCACATTCCTTACGATGAGTGGGTCTTCACGACCGCTTTTCACCTGGAGGGCAAAATGCAATTGTGGTGAAAGTTAATTGATTCGGAGTATCCACAACTTAGCTGGGAAGAATTTGAGCGACTGTTTAGATGGGAGTATTCCATGGTTGGAAGGACAATTCCATTAGCCCAATTAGCGGCCCTCAAACAGACTGGGAGTGTTGAGGAGTTGAATGGTAAGTGGCGGGAAATTGCGCTCAACGGAGATAAGGTGCCTAATGACACTACTCTATATATCTATTTTGACGCATTGGATCCTTCTTTGTTGATTGATGTCAGTTTAAAGGATCCTAAAAACATACATGAAGACATGTTTATTGCAAGAGAATATCAAAGAAAAGCTATCGCCTTAGCCAACCTGTCCAAAAAACATGGGGGCAAACATCATTATAAACAGAATGCGGGTCATTGGTTGAATGCTGGTAAACCATCTGATAATCGGAAACTCACAGCTTCTGAGTTGCTGCAACGACGAACTCAAGTTCTTTGATACCGTTGTGTTGAAAAATGGCACAAGGGTCACGCTTGTAAGAAATTATTCAGCATTGAATTGGAAAGAGATGATGAGGAGGAAGAGTTGGAATCCAATCCTGAGATACTGCTGAATGCTCTCACGGGGCGGAGTTCCTTTGAAATGTTGAAGGTGGCCGGTAGAATTTTTGGCCAGGATTTACTGATAATGGTTGACTCGGGAAACAACCACAATTTGCTTGATACCGCACTAACCGCATCATGGGGTCTGAAACCAGTGACCACACGGCCCATATCTGTAACTGTGGCTAACGGAGATCATATCAATAGCCCTGGATGCATCCATCATGTGCTATGATGAACAATATTGCGTACTGCCTTCTAACCGAGGATGGTTAATCATTAACTTTCCAAGAAGCACTGAGCAACTTAGATGCAACTCAGTGGATCGCAGCAATGCAGGAAGAAATGGAAGCTCTTCATAAGAATAAAATATGGGAACTTGAGGAATTGCCACAAGGAAGGAAAGCTATTGGAAACAAATAGATTTTTAAAATCAATAGAAATGGTGAAGTGGAGCGGTATCGTACTAGATTGGTGGTGTAAGGATATGCTCAGAAAGAAGGCATCGATTTCAATGAGATATTTTCACATGTGGTTCGACTGACGATAGTTCGAGTAGTTCTGGCAATGTGTGCTACATTTGACCTACATCTAGATCAGCTAGATGTGAAGACGGTTTTTCTTTATGGAGATCTATATATTCCAGCCAGAAGGATTTGAAGCAAAAGAAAATGAGAACTTAGTTTGCAGGTTGAACAAATCTCTGTACGGTTTCAAATAGGCACCGAAATATTGGTACAAGATATTTGATTCCTTCATCGTGAGCCTTGAATACAACAGACTCAATGCAGACCCTTGTGCATATGTCAAGAGGTTTGGTGATAAAAATTCTATCGTGTTGCTGTTGTATGTCGACGACATATTGGGAGCAAGCCCCAACAAAGATCGTGTTGAAGAATTGAATGCACAGTTGGCTAGAGAATTAAAAATAAAGGACTTGGGACCAGCAAACAAGATTCTAGGGATGCATATTCATCGAGACAGAAATAATAGGAAGATTTGACCCTCTCAGAAGAACTATCTGAACAAGGTCGTGCGGCGCTTCAACATGCAAGAATGTAAGCCAATTTCTACCCGTCTACCTATTAATTTCAAGTATTCCTCCAGTATGAGTCCTAGCAGTGAAGCAGAGAGGATGGAGATGTCTCGAGTAC
>JAOYMZ010046214.1:0-14599 GCA_025802335.1 Pinguicula primuliflora | reverse complement strand
GTAAGTGAGACACGGCCCATAGGAATCCAAATGATACAATACACATACAGACTACTTATCTCCAAAAAAGTCGGTCCAACTCCAAGTTAATTTCTTCCTCATACAGATTACAGACAAATGAAACAGACGTGAGAGTTGAGACGCAAACTCGTTTCCTTCCTTCCTCATCCAGTCGGTCTGACGCTCGTCATTGAGACTTCGAGTTCGATACTCGTCGTTTTAGGGTTTACATAGTCCAACTCCAAGTTCCTTTGTTCCGTCGGATTTCTGGATTGTCTTCCTCAATCGTGGTTTAGGGACTAGGGTTTACAGAGGTATGAGATGAATTCTGATTCTGATTTAAATTTTTTAATTTCGGAAACTCCGATCCGAAATTCCAAAATTCCGAATTTCAAAAATTCGAACTGTAATACGGAACGAAACGGGATTGCAGTTTGGCTTCCGAAATTATTTCGGAACGGATGAAAAATAGGTCATTCTGAATTCCGAATGCCCATCCCTAGCCAAGGTTATCGATCAGCTACAAGAAATAGTATATTGCACGCAGGTCCTTTGGCCCGCATGATCTGGCAGAAAAAGGCAAGAGAAAATCATCAAAAAAAGGAAAGAATGTTTAAAGCAGATACAAAATTATAGCCGCAGACATTATGGCCATAGGAGCTTACCCTTGCTGCAGCTGTCTGTGAACGTTGTTCCTGAAATACAAATGGAAGCTCTTGCAAACGACCACAGTTCGCCGAGTGCAATTCATATCCTGCAAGCAGAAGCACATGCAATGATTGACATTGGGCAGCTGTTGGGAATTCATGTGAACTCTACTCATGCTCAGCAGCTGCTGGACATGGAAATATGGGAGAAAGTAGCTAATAGAACCTGATTTCTCGAATATCATATTTGGTGATCTACAAGTTACAATGCGTCTACTATCGCAGAATATTCGAGAACTTGGCACAGCAAATAAACAACAGGAGGTAACTAATGTCATTCGCAGATTCAATATAGAACGGATATGCTTATAGGAAACAAAGTGGTTGCAATGGAGGGGCACATATGTGAACGTTTCTGGAGTGCATCAGACGTTGGTTTTGCAACTAAGGCTGCTAGTGGCCTTTCAGGAGGCCTAATTACTGCTTGGAAGCTTGATTCTTTCACCCTGATATCACATTAAGAACATGAAGGCATCCTAGAGGTTACTGGATTGTGGGGGAGAGAGAGGACGGGGGTCCGATTTATCAATATTTATGCATCGTGCTTTATTGAGGGAAAGAAACATCTTTGGCTCACTCTATTACGCTATATGTGGCAACACAGTAGAGATTTGTGGTGTTTATGTGGAGATTATAATGTTGTACGACCAAGCCAGGAGTGGAGGGGGTTATCATCATGTTCTAACCGAGAAATGGAGGATTTTAATCGCTTCATACAAGAGGCAGAACTTATTGATCTACCTCTACAGCTCGGAAATTCACTAGGTATCATCCAGGGGGAACAAGTGAAAGTAGACTGCATTGTTTTTTAGTATCGAAGAGTTGGCTAAATACACGAACTTCTCTACCACAGACTGCTATAGAAAGACAATTCTCTGACCATGTTCCCCTTCTATTGCTTAATACATTGACTTCTCTATCACAGACTGTGGATTGGGGACCTAAACCCTTTAAGGTGCTTGATGCATGGTTTTCACATACATCTTTTGAGCAGTTCGTTAAAGATGCCTGGGAACAAACTTCAAAGATTGGCTCTCCCGGTTTTGTTATTCTCCAAAGAATGAAACAGATAAGGGGGTTTCTAAAGGATTGGAATCGAAATATTTTTTAAGATCTCACTACTTGAATACAGAATGCTACTGACACCATGAAATAGTTGGATCTGAAGTTGGAGGCTACTAGTTTTAATGACCAAGTGATTGCTGACCGAAAAAAAACTTATGTTGATCTGAAAAAGTATTCTAAAGGCACTATTCTGATCTTTCAAAAGTCAAGAAACAAATGGCAGAAAGGGGGAGATGCGAGCACTAAGTACCTTCATGCTTGCTTGAAAAATAACAGAGCTCGCAACATTATACATGGCACGACAATAAATTGTGTTTGGGGGACGAAAGTTGTGATTGTTAAGAAGCATATACACGATGAATTTTCTAAGCATTATCAAGCTACTACCTCACATAAACCTGCTGTGACATGGGATCTATCAAGGAGGCTGAATGATGCTGTCAATCAACAATTGACGAGTCCATTTACAGTTGAGGAGGTGGAGATGGCTATAAAAAGTTGTGGAATTTCAAAAAGTTCCGGTCCTGATGGTTTCAACTTCAAATTTATTATGAAGTTCTGGCCCCTTCTTAAAACTGATATTTTGGCATTTCTGGAGGAGTTCTAGGAATCTGGGAAACTAGTGAAGGGGATTAACTCTACATTGGTCTCTCTTTCCCCAAAGACATCAAATCCTCAAGCTATTTAAGATTTCCGTCCTATTTCTATGGTGAGCAACCTATATTAGATCTTGTCTTAAGTCTTAGCTTCGATCTATCCTTCTAAAATTGATTTCTAAGAGCCAATCCGGATTTGTACCTGGGAGACGGATTCTTGATCGTATCTTGATTGCCAATGAGGTGGTGCACGATGCTAAGGCTAGGAAAAAGAGATGCTCTTTATTCACAGTGGATTTTCAAAAGGCATTTGATAGTATTTATTGGAGCTATCTTTGGAGACTTATGAAGGCTATGGGTTTTAATGAGATCTGGATAAAGTGGATGAAAGGATGTATCACTTTGGCACATATGTCCATTACAGTTAATGGAAGCACATCTGGTGAATTTTATCTTAGAAGAGGATTAAGACAAGGTTGTTCATTATCTCCCATCTTATTTGCAATTGCTGCAGATGGACTCAATTATTTCATAGAAAATTGGCTGCTATGGACGAACTGAGGGGTTATCAAATAGGGGAAAGAAATACAATAGTGATTCATCAGCAATTTGCTGATGACACCAGCCTATTTGGCAATGGATCACTACAAGACATCATGGCTTTTAAAATGATCCTCAGATTATTTGAGATGTGTTCTGGGTTGAAAGTTAACTTTCAGAAGAGTAAGCTGATCACTATTAATATTGGATCAGAGGAATCAACATCTATGATTACCTTGTTAAACTGCAAATTAGAGCTTATTCCGTTTAAATATCTTGGAGTGGAAGTTGGAGCTAATTCAAGGAATATCATGATCTGGAAACCAGTGATTACTCTACTTGAGAAAAGGCTACGAGGTTGGGAAAAATCCTATGTCGCCTTTGGGGGTAGGATCATTCTACTCAAAACAGTGTTATCAAGCATCCCTTGCTATTATCTATCGTTATTCAAAGCCCCTATTGGAGTGCTATCTAAGATGAGAAGCTTAATGCGTAAATTCTTGTAGGTGAGAAAGTGGAGGGAAGACGAAGGATTTTGTGAGTCTCATGGACCAAAATATGCTATCCTATAGCTGTGGGAGGCCTTGGTATAAGAAATCTAACAAAATTTAATACTGAACTTCTAGCCAAATGGTCATATTGTGTGCTGAATGACGAGAATTCACTGTGGCTTGAGGTGATTAGCTCTTTATATGATCATACTGCAGGAGGAGATATATGTAGCCTACTACCAATTCTAGAGCTTCTACTTTCTGGAAATAAGTGACTGAGATACTTTCGAGCTCATGGTTTAAAAATCTAGTTTGCAGACAAGTTGGAAATGATGCAACTACTTATTTCTGAACAGATAAATGGCTTGGAAGTACAAGCTTTGACATCAGATATCCTAATCTCTATCAATTTGCAGGAGATAAACAAGTCATTGTAGAAGCTAAAAGATTTACTACAATATCGCATATTGGACCTATGGCTGGTTCTGGACGGGAGCCTGCAATGAGCCAGCAACTCGCGAATTTAAACATCTCCTCCAGCTACTGAGCAATGCTTATCCACCAATGAACGATAGTGATCACTAGAAATGGCTCGACTCTCATTCTAGTGCCTACAACACGAAAAACACTTATCAGACCTTAATGGAGCATTCTTGATCGCAGAATCTTACAAAAATAAGTGCACAGGCTGTGTGGAATTGAATAATTCCCCTAAAGATATGCAGTTTCACGTGGGAACTTATACAAGATCGCTTACAAACTAGAGATAATCCTGCTGCTCGTGGAATTCAAATCTAGGACCTGAACTGTCATCTATGCTCCTCAGATCTTGAAAAAGCAACACATTTATTCATACATTGTTCAGAAACAAAACATTGGAGAGGAATTTGTTCAAGGAGTTCGAAATGAAGGACCTCGGAATACTTAAGTATTTTCTTGGCATTGAGGTGATGAGCTCGAAGATCGGAATCCACATATCGCAGAGGAAGCACATACTTGATCTGTTAGCTGAGACGAGGTTTTTGGAGAGCCGACTTGTTGATTCTCCCATGGTACCTAACCATGGTCTCAGTATAGTTGATGGAGCTGAGGCCGCAAATAAGGAGGGATATCAACATCTTGTGGGGAAGTTGATATACCTCTCACATACCAGACTAGATTTAGTTTATGCAGTGAGTTTAGTTAGTCAGTTCATGCACATGCCATAGAAGAAACATATGGAGGCTGCCTTGAGGATTGTCAGGTATCTCAAGGGCACTCAAGATACTGGAGTGGCATTCAGGATATATGTACATTTAAGACTGGAGACATATACTGATGCAGACTGGACTGGAAACACAGTTGATCAGAGATCCACCATCAGCTACTTTTCCTTCATTTAGGGTGACTTGGTACTTGGAGGAGCAAAAAGCGGAATGTGGTTGCACTGTCGAGCGCCAAAGCTGAGTTCAGAGGGATTTCTAGGGACTTGACAGAGATACTGTGGTTGAGATAGGTGTTAACTGAACTTGGTTTTCCTCCTGATCGACCATGCCCTTTGAGATGTGATAACAGAGCTGCAGTCTACATTTTAGAGAATCCAGTCCAGCATGACAGTACAAAGCATGTGCTAGATCGTCATTTTATCAATTCGAAGCTGGAAGACAAGATCATGGATATTAGATATCTTAATACTCAACTTTATGAGGAGTGTTAGTTAGAGATATTTATAGGAAGGATTGACTATCCTTCCCCTATTTTCCAGGATTTGAATTCCTTAAATCCCGAGATCGATTAGCCTATCATAATTAGCTAGTTGAAAAATGTATATATAATGTAAATTGTTGTACACATTATTTAGTAAGGAAATACACAAAATTCCCAAAACTTGAGTTCTATGAATTTACGTGTGGGAACAGGGGAGTCTCTTGGGTGGAGCGAAAGAGAAAACATGTAAGGCAGTGTTCACTATGACAGATAAGGTTAGAGATTTGTTAGAAATCTGTCAGATATCTCCTAAATAAGAGGAGATTTGGTTGTTCACTTTGAAATATAGATTTGTCGGGTCATTAAGATTTAATGAGGGTGACCCACATTTTTTGACAGATTAGAAACTGGCGGTACTTATCAGATTGTAATCTGAGTCTCTCTCATTATTTGTTTTTGACCTTTTTGCCCACAAATCTCTTATCCAGCGCGAAACCACCTACCTTCCGCAATGATAAATCAAAACTCCCGTGGGTATTCCCTCTCCAAATCCAAAATCCCGCTTCTACACCCCTCAATATATTTCGCAAATCTCATATCCTTGGGCAGAAGCAGCCGTAAATCTAATTCGTAACAAAAAAAACTGTACTGAATCTATTTTGGTTGGTGAATCCTTCAAACCATCAGAGGTAAATTTCTTTCGTTTGTTTAGTTCGAAGCTTTCCAGGATCTTGAATTTCTGAACTGCAATCTGCATACTGTGATTGAACTTTATGGGAAATGTTATGGGTACGCTATGTGAAACGTTAGGCTAGATGTCTCGCTAAGGGATTTTGTTGTTTCGTCCCCTTTAATTTACATTGTCATGGTTTTTAGTCCAAGATCTGTCATGGGGTAGTTTCTAGCTTTTGATTTTATCTTTACCATCACGATTTTCTCCTTTTCTCGTGTATTTGAAATTGGTGAAGAGGGAACTAATTGTCCATGATAGTTTCTCTATTACATATTCCCATAGTTACTGCTTTCGCCTTTCATTAGCGTGTATGAATTTATGGTGTTCAGATTTTGAGGGGATTATATAAGTTATACAGATGCAGAAAATGGCAAAAACCATCCCTTACACCGCATGATCCAAAGTTGCCTAAGAAATACTAGACTCAAGTTGAAGAAGTAGCATTGATCAGCAGCATGAAGGAACTCATCCTTCAAGGAATGAAGTCAGGTAATGGGTTTAAGTCGGGTTTTCTAAAAGCATGTGCAAGTATGTTACGAGAGAAGGTAAAAGGTACCTATATTCAAGCTGAACCACACGTGAGTTTAAAGCTTACTACTTGGAAGAAAGAGTATAACTTGGCATTTGATATCATGAATAAAAGTGGAGTGGAGATTGATCCAACTTCAAAGATGTTAGTTGTCGCATCAGAAGATTATTGGGAAGACCATGCTCAGGTTATATCAAAATTAAATTCATTTGCATATGCTTAGGGGCTGTTATATTTCCCATTAAATCATTTTTTGAAGCTTATACGTAGTAGTTTCTTGTAGACCCAATTTTAGTTTTGTTTGGCTTTTGATCATATGCACTTTTATTTTTCATTCGTATATTTTCAGAAACATCCAGAGATAAGAATGTTACGAGGAAAACCTTTACCTTACTACGATGATTGGTGTGAAGTATTTGGAAAAGATCGTGCGACGGGTGAAGGTGCTGAAGATGTTATTGACATGGATAATCTACTCGGAAAATGAAGTTACCAAAATATTGAGAAGGCGGAAAACAACACACAAGACATGGTAAATTTGGAGGATGACGTCTTGGACCAAAGTACACAGAATCCCAAGAAAAAAGGTAAGTGTGCTAGCAGTAATGTGGATTCAAATGAGTCTATTATAGCGGAAGCCAAAAAAGCATTGGTCATGATCTCTACAGCACTGAATACACCTTCTACTGTTGCTCCTGCTCCTACTCCGGTGTTGGCACTTTTTGATGAGATTAGAGGTTTACCCAATTTGACATTCCAGAAAAAGGTTATTGTGTTGAGAAAGCTCATGGATAATCCTCATGATGTGACTCTCTTTAACACCATGACTTCAAATGAGAAGGAGTCATTCATTGAACTTTTGTTGGCAAATGAACTTTAGATTGGTAGTCTTGGTTATTTAGATTGGAACATTTTAGTTGACATTTGTCATTGGTTTATGTTATATATTGAACGTTTGGTTTATGTTGAGCTGCTGGTTTTATATAGAACTTCTCCCTTTATATTGAACTTCTGGTTTGTGTTTGATCCGGAAGTGTTTCATGTTTCTTGCTAACTCCAGTTTTGTTACGAAAGGTAAATTAATGGCTATGTCGTGAATATTCAAGTATTGATGTTGAGTAGTAGTTTTGGTGAGTTGTGCTGGATGAAACACAAGCGTCTGATGGTGTGAATTTGTTCTTGTTACGCTTATCAATATGCTTATCTGCTTCTGAGGGAATTGGTGGTATTTTTTGAGCTGCTGACAGAATAATATTGTTGGACTTATCTGGCCAGACGCACGCTAGCTGCTGATAGAAGGGAACATAGCTTTCTCCAACTCAAATGTGAAACTGATTCGCAAATACTACTTCATGCTGTTTGGCATGACACTCTGGTTCAAGTTGTAATACAATAGCTATATTTCTCTATAACTCATAGCTTTATGGAGGTTAATCAAGTGGAAGATCGTCTAGGCAAAGGTTGTGCCAGTATCTCATATTTTGTACTGCAGCTCGTCAATGAAGTAACCCCTCAGGTGGAAGCCATACTGCAAGCAGACCAGTCCAGAGAGGTTCTGCACACAAGCTCATGAATGAAGTAACCCCGTGGGCAAGATTTTGCAAAGAAAAAAAAACGAAATTACTGAAGTTATTTGATTGGAGAAAAGAAACAACAAAATTTGAACAAATTGGCAAAGGAACAATGTCCCTCCATATTGCAACCATTTCCACTACAACAATAAAAAGATAAAAACTGAATCTTGAAACCATTAGACACAGATAAAGATCAGAAGAAAAAAAACATGCAAAAATTATAAAATCAGTATGCCCACTATCATCAGTTACTCTCATGCTTACAGTTACATGTTTGAATTAAAATCTGTAAAAGGGGGGTCTTTAGATGACCCAAGTGTAGTATCATTTTCAAGAAAAGTAAAGGACAAGGCCAGCAAGCAAGTCAGTAATAGAGAAAAAAATTCCAACATGTATTGACTTGGAGACAGCGTCCACAAAGCACAAATGTTCAAAGACAACCTTCAAAATGCACCCAAAAAAATGTTGCAACAGTACAAGTCCGAACAAGTCTAAACAAGTCTGGACAAGTCTGCGCAAAAATGCGCAAAATAAACCTTGAAGATTACAAAAAAAATTGATTCAACTTCCCATACGCCAATCATCATACATTGATTGGGTCATTGCATCCCTTTTTCCGGACCAATGCTGAGATGGCTCTATATTATGAATATACTCAATTTCAACTTCAGTTTCATTAACCTCCACATCCTCCATCTCCAAGGGGTCTCCAGGCATTTCGTCCTTTATAAAGTTGTGGAGTAGAGCACACGCCATAATGATTCTATGTTGAGTCTTGATTGGATAATAGGCCGCACTTTGCAAAATAGCCCAACATTTTTTCAAAATTCCAAAAGTTCGTTCAATCACATTTCTGGCCCTACTATGCTTCATATTGAAGAATTCTTGAGCATTGGCAGGCATGCGTGTCCCGATTTCTCATTCATTCAAAAGATACCTAGTACCTCGATACGGTGTTAGAAAACCTTCTGCATTACTATATCCATTGCCGCAAAGGTAGTATGAGCCTGAGACGTGTACAGAAACTTTGCTTAGTAAATAATCATAACAACTTCACATTACAAATACCTGAACTACCATGCCTTGTGGAACTTTTAATCCATTTGGTCGAGTAAGAGCATCCCGAAGAACTCTACTGTCCGCTGCTGAACCCTCCCAACCGGGCAATAGATATACAAACTTGCCTTCTATATCGCATACCCCTAAAACGTTGGTAGAGATTTGACCTTTTCTTGTTCTGTATCTTGTTTGATCGTCTACTGCAACATTGAAAGGTATGTATGTTCCCTCCAATGCTCCTAAACAACCCTGCATGAACAATTATTAATCTAATCGTATATCTTAAATATGTGAGCAATCATAAGTTATTGAATTGAAAATAACCTGAAAATCCTTCCATCTTTCCTTGTTGCAATCATCATTAACAGGTTCAGGACGGACGGATAGAAGGGGATGCAACCTAATCAAAGCTCTTAATGTTTGATGAAAATACTTGCTAATTGTACACCCAGACTTTTTATGATCAAATTTCGCTACCCTATTCTTCGTATGATGTGCTAATATACATAAAAATATTGCTGTTTTCTCTTCTACCGTACTATACTTCGAATCCCTCAAACCACCATCATTTTTCAGACGATTATTCAATTTCTTGAATGCAGACTTATTCATTCGTAGATTGTTGAAACAATCAACATCATTACTACCAACAAGGTCTTTCATATAAGCTACCTGTCGTTCCCTTTTATCAATCAGACTATAAGTTCGAGGTCCAATACGCTTTCGCATGTTTCTATTTTTCTTCATCAACCTGGTTAATTCGGCAATCAAAATAATAATAACCACAACAACAGCTAGTAATAATAGATGTCTCCTCCTCTCTATGATTAACTTCTTCTTATATAGTGCAACTAATTGGGATGACCAAGTGAAACGTCATCGAGTTCAACTAAAAAGAAAGTGATCATAAATGAAAATAATTAGTCATCCAAATAAGCATAACATAAAAATACAGGATGATCCATGAATTCAACACTTTATTTTAACAATCAATCATTTTTGTGCATTCTTTGACAATCAAGTTTCAAACAATTAACTTTGTAATTCATAAATGTACATGGAATCACTCACCACTACCAACAAGATAGGGACCGATTACTTGTATCATGAGCTGCTGACCAAAATCAGAAATGTACAGAAGCAGCAAAGTGTAAAGATTACAATTGCTGACTATTTGAATAACAGCATCAATTACGATTTCAAATTAAAAAGGTGCAATCTTTGTGGTAAAGCACCACTGCACTCTATGTTAAAAGAAGTGAATGAGAAAGAGGAATTAACCATCATCTACCTGGGTGAGGATGACAACGCCCTCCACAGCCGATGTGCGAAACATGAGAACGGGATCCTTGTTATTTCACGTGTTGGATAGATCACCAGAAGGTCCAAAACCCTTTATCGCAGAAGGCAGAATTTTTTTTGATTGTGCGGAGTTTTTTGGGATGGAGGGAGAAGGAAAGGAAATATAAACCGTGAATGCGAATTAATTGGGGTAATTTGATCAAATTGTATTTCTTTCATCTTAATCTGAGTGTAAGTTAACAATCAGTACAAAAATATATCTGTACTTTAAATAAGCACAACTGAACAACAAAACAGTTTTTAATGTGATATATGGTAGTCTTTCCAACTATGATAGTGAACACTACCTAGGTTGTTGAATACCATGGGTGAAAGTAGTTGTGATAATGCTTATCAATGGTTAAGTTCTGATTCAAGAAACATGGTGCATTTCTGTTAGTGCTTGAGAGAATCTGAGAAATTTTTCTTCAGATTCTCTTTGTTCAAATGGAAGCTTGGCATCTTCTGCATTTTTTTGTAAACCATGTAACCAAATTGCATCTTCCTACTTGGTTTGCCCTATATTGACTTCATGATGAACCAGATAGTTTGACATAATTACAAAAGAGGTCAAACCACTAGGTGTAAAGAAAACTACGTGCTTATTATGATTGCTTTGTTATTTATGTCGGTTATTAATTTTTGGGGGGCAGAGCAATGAAGACACCAAAGGCACACACTGACAAACAAGTTAAAGATGCCGATTAGTACAAAGACTACGACCTTAGTGTAGTTGATCTTGCTTCAAAGTCCATGGTTAACATTTCAAACCGAACCCTTTCGGTCATAGAATGTCTTCCACGCATCCATCTTCTCACCAAGGGGACGGTCAGTTTTTTGCACAACAGAAAAATTTGTCAGGCTTTTACCTGATGATGGTTCAACCTTTAGAAATCAGTTTCACTCTGGGAAGAGATTTGAACATCATTGTATGTAACCCATGAAGATTGATGCCTGATTGGGTACATTAAATATATCCTTTTGTTCTATTTCAATAGGAAGTCCTTTGAGTGATGGTATCAGTACACCTCTTTTACATTGCTAGCAAATGATGATTTTTTTGAAACATAAGTTATCCTCCAAATTTTGCTTATGTTTTAACCTTTTCTTTTTTCCTTCGTTCTTCTTCCACATCTTTGTTTATGATAAGCATCTAACCTTAGCTACTCTTGATAGTGGGACACCAGATGCAATTATATTAAAATCTTTCATGTCATATGGAATTCCAAGTTATAGGATGCATCAGTTTTTGGTTAAATTGTATGGAGCCAACCTTCTCATTCTTACGGTTGAATCCAACCCTTCACATACACCCACTATCGACTTTTCAATCATTGGCATTGCTTCGATCACACTGGCTTATATGTGAAATTCCATCATTTGCCTTCAGTTATTCATTTGGTACATTCTATTCATCTTATCATCTCTATTTTTATGCTCCCATCATGTTACTTTGGGAGTTTATTTACGTGGGGAAGCCAGTTTTCTTATTGGGCTTGAAGCAAAAAACATTTCATCCTCACTTATCATTGCAACATTGATTTTTCTACTGCAATGTTTGATTCCATTGCAAATCGTACATATTTACCTTGCTTCGGCAACGGGAATGGATTGGTGTAGGTTTGCTCTTTGTTGTGCTACTTTCAATCGGGTGTTTTTCTTGATTTATGGTATACGAACATGTTCCTCAATTTATGGTTGACGCTTTGATGCATAACTTCTTGGGTGTCTTGCATGTTTTTGTTATGTTTATGCCCTGGTTCAGTGTTTATTAAACTGAAACATCACCATGTTTCAGGTTTGTATTCAACACATAAAACATATACTACTGCTTATTCACCAACCTTCCGTGCCTCATATTTTCATGTACTGATTCTTGCTTATTGGACATTTCGACCCTCAATTTTATGGTTGCGACTTTGGTACATAACTTTTTTAGTGCTATGTAGAGATATCATCATGTTTCATGTTTGTGTTCGACACATATACGACTGCTTATTCAACAAATTCTCACTTTACACCTGTGGTTGAGCCACGGGCAATAACCCAGTTCTCATAAATTACAAATCACTTCTTCTGCTTTCTGTGAACCCTTTTCCTCTTCAAGATTCTCGTAAACACATAACAGTAATTCTTCATAATTCCCATCAATTTTAGAATCGCCAACACAAAGGCCTCACAATTCAGTCTTCAAACATAGAGGTTCAAGTTTTCGAATTTCGAGATCTTTGTTGTATGGTTAAGATATTTTTGTGGTACGATCGAACTTGACTATGTATGGTACACTTATGGTCTCTCAAGAATTTTTCACATTAACCTCACTATGAAATGGTATTTTATATCGATTTGTTTCATTAATTTACCTGCTGTTTTTATGAGGAAACAAAGAGATAAAGGTTGATTCTTAGATTTGTCGTATGGAAATGTCTAGTTATATTACTTGTCATTCCATTTTTTCAGGACTTCTAACGTGGGTGAAGAATCGTTGCAAATGAATGAAAATTGTGAGTCAAATTGTGATGATATGAGCACAACTCCAATTATAGAGAAACCGTATGAGGGAATGGTTTCGGTTCTTTAGAAGAGGCGGGAACATATTATGCAGAGTATGCTAGGCAACAAGGATTTTGGACACGCATGCAGAACTCTGACAAGAGGAGTAAGCCTAGTCACAAGGAGATTATATGTATGTACACATCAAGGACATCACAAAGACATAAATTCAACAAATGATGATGAGACGCCAAGTAGTCAGAAAAGAAAAGGAGTTTGTTCGACTATTAAAAGTGGATGTGAGGCATGTTTTCGGGTCAAGATTGATACAAATACTTTCAAGTGGAAGGTAACAGTCTTTAAGGATGATCATAACCATAAACCATTTATTCCGTCCAAGCGGATGAAGATGAAGTCTAACAAGCGAATGCCAAATGTGGTTAAGGATTTAAGGATGAATTTGATGAAGCTTACATGTTAAAGGCTGAAGATATAGGCCACGGCAATGCATCACACTCATTCGAAGTCAAAAATACGGTTGATGATTATCATGAGCAGTTTGTAGTGAGGTTAAACTTGGACATTCACGTGGGGACATGTGAACGCAAACATTTTGAGTTCACTAGTTTGCTATGTAGGCATATTATGAAGGTACTTGTTCATTATGATGTAGGCATGATACCGAAACACTTCATTCTTGCAAGATGGAGAAAAGAGGCTAACAAGTTTAGGGGTGTAAATGCACTAGAACCTTTAACAGATTGCAGGGGCGAACATGCTGATGCATGGAAACTTAACCACCTATGCCAGGAGTTCACCAAATTGGCTTGTCTAGCATCACCATCCGAAAAGGCATACCTTAGTTGCATAGACGATTTGAAAAAATCATTAAAGAAGGTTGAATGTATATTGAAGTCCAATGAGGATCCCCCTGGTGTTTCTACCACAATTTCCCATGAACAAAATATTGTAGATCCAAGTAAGTTACCTCAAATAATACTCAAAGATCCAAACATCTCACAGACAAAAGGCAGGAAGGAGGTTGAAGAGGTAAAGGAAAAAGAGTTTGCTCGTCATGATTCAGGTAGACTAAAAAGTGGTATTGAGATAAACCGTGGTAAGAAGAGAAGACAATGTAAGTGTTGCTTCAAGTTTGTACGACATGACAAGAGAAATTGTCCTCAAAATGAAAATTGGAGAAATAACATGATCATTGATAAAAGTATGATAACAATATATAGAAACATTCTATAAATCAGACAACAATGTTCAACAGCAAACTGTGTCAGTAGCAATGTTCGGCAAACTGTATCAGCACAACACCAATGTTTATCAAACTGTATCAGCACCAATGCTCAACAAACTGTATGAGCACCAATGTTTAGCAAAATGTATCAACACCAATGTTTAGCAAAATGTATCCGTACCAATGTACAACAAAGTTTTTCTACCAAATGTATTAATTCACCTTCCAATCGCTAAACAGAAATCAAGACCTATCAATTCACCAAATGTTCAGCAAACAAATAAAATGTTCATAAACAACAGATATGAAAATATAACAATTCAGAAATCGAAACCCATAAATTCGAATCAGCATATCAATTCAAAAATCGAAATCCACAAATCTAGAAATCGACGCTAACTTTTTTGAAACACGATGGCAAAACTAGAGCTCGATGGAAAAGGAAATCTGAAAAGTTCTCGGACGTGAGAGGCGTCGATTTATGAGTGGAAGGTTTGTCGTCGATTTGGAGTCAAAAAAGATTTATGAGCGGAAGGTTG
>JAOYMZ010046203.1:0-14600 GCA_025802335.1 Pinguicula primuliflora | reverse complement strand
ATGAAAAATAAGACAGAAACAGTGCCTCTGTTGTCTCAGTTCTTCAAAATGGCACAAACACAATTTGATGCGAAATTCAGTATTTTAAGAGCAACAATGAGAGTGAATTTATCAATCGAATATGCCAGGAATTGCTGTCATCTTTGGGCACTTGCACCAGAAAAGTATAGCCTATACACCCCAACAAAATGGATTAGTGGAAAGAAAGCACAGACATATTCTGGAGGTGGCTCGAGTTATCCTATTTAGAGCTTCTCTACCAATAAAGTTTTGGGGAGAAGTTATCTTGATATCAGGGTATATTATCGACCGATTACCATCATCAATTCTCGATTGGGCAAGCCCTCATGAGATCTTGTATAATAGAAGACCAGAGGTGCGTGTGCTATGCATCGGTCTTACTCCTGGAAAGCATAAGTTTTCACTTCGGGCTACAAGATTTGTATTCATTGGATATGCCTCGGGCAGCAAAGGTTACAAATTCTATGATTTAGCAGAGAACATGATGTTTCTGTCCAGGGATGTTGTGTTTTATGAATCGGTCTTCCCTTTCCAAGCAGCTGCCCCTTCCTATTCAGAATCTGCTGCCTTAAAAGAACTAGTCATTCCTATATCTCCAGCTTCAGATCTCACAGTATTCCCGCGAACATAATCCAGAAGTGGTGGCTGGAAAATATTTCAATCATTCTCCAGGACCTCTCCAAGCACAAGATATCAGTCATGAGGATGTCTCTGAGTCCATTCCTGAGCCCGTTGATTCTTCTTCCACACAGAATAGTACAGAACCTGAGTCATCTCAATGTATCACTGATCAACCCAATGAAGTACCTCCCAGGCGCAGTGTGAGAAATGTAAGGCCACCAGCATGGCAGAAGGATTATGTCATTACTTCACCACCAGCTGCAGCCTGCATGATAAGAGCTGAATCTGTAGCAGCGCCTCAGTCATACTCAGAAGCCAAAGATAATTAGGCTTGGTTGGATGCCATGCACCAAGAGTTGCAAGCACTAGAGAAAAATAATACCTGGGAACTGACAGCAAGACCAAAGGAAGCCCAAGTCATTGGATGCAAATGGGTATTTAAACTAAAACGCAATTCAGATGGTAGTATATCTAGACATAAAACTCGCCTGGTAGCAAAAGGTTATAATCAGGTGGAGGGGATTCATTTCTCAGATAGTTTTGCACCAGTTGCAAAGCAAACTACAGTCAGAGTAGTGTTGCCAGTTGCTGTTGCGTGGGGATGGAGGATTCGTCAGTTGGACATTAACAACGCCTTTCTGCATGGTCAGCTATAAGAGGGGATTCATTTCTCAGATAGTTTTGTACCAGTTGCGAAGCAAACTACAGTCAGAGTAGTGTTGACAGTTGCTGTTGTGTGGGGATGGTGGATTCGTCAGTTGGATATTAACAACGCCTTTCTGCATGGTCAGCTAGAAGAGGAGATATTCATGTCACTCCCACCTGGTCATCCAGCTTCTGGTACGGGACAAGTGTGCAAGCTGAAGAAATCTATATATGGGCTAAAGCAAGCTTCACGACAATGGAATTGAGCATTGACAAAGGCTTTGATCTCTTATGGTTTTTCACAGTTAGTTAATGATCACTGTCTGTTTGTATTGAAGAAAGCCAGCGGATTGATAGTGATACTGGTCTATGTTGATGATGTTCTGGTGGCTGGTGATGATGACAATGAATCTGAGAAGGTATCACAGTTCCTAGATCAAGAGTTCGGCATCAAGAATCTTGGGACAGCTGCGTATTATCTCGGGCTTGAACTGGTTCATCATCCGGCAGGTCTATATGTAAGGTAGCACAATTATGTGGAAGATTTGTTGGAAGACATGAAACTAACTGAATCACATAGTGCAATAATGCCACTGCCTCCAGGTCTCAAGTTACCTGTAGCCGATGATACTGCATTTCTCTTAGACTCATCAAAATATCGATCTCTCATTGGAAGGTTGCTTTACCTTTCGTTCACGAGATCAGACATTACTTATGCAGTTAAGCATTTGTCACAGTTCATGCACGCACCACAGAAATCACATTGGCAAGCAGCTGTACATATTCTTCGTTATTTAAAAGGTTGCACTTCGCTGGGATTGTTTATTCCCAAACATAACTCCCGCAGTTTGGTAGCATTTTGTGATGCGGATTGGGCCTCATGTTTGGATTCCCGCAGATCCTTAACAGGATATCTAATTAAATTAGGTGATCCTTCAGTGTCTTGGAGAACAAAAAAGCAATCAACTGTTTCTCGTTCTTCAGCTGAAGCGGAATACCAGAGCATAGCTTCCACAGTCTGTGAGTTATGCTAGATTCCATATTTACTGGAAGATTTGGAAGTAAAGGCTAATACTCCAATTCCTGTCTATTGTGATAACAATGCAGCAAGGCATTTAGTGGCAAATCCTGTATTTCATGAGCGGACAAAACACATAGAGATCGACTGTCATCTTGCCTGAGATCAGTACAAGGCTGGCTTCATTCAACCTTTGTATTTGCCCTTAGGAGATCAACCTGCAGACTTATTCAGGTAGAGCTTACCAGCCGTGCCATTTCGGCATTTGAGTTGCAAGTTGGGCCTGGGGTTGTCACTCGTGTCTCCAACTTGTGGGGTGGGTGTTGAAGTTTTGGGCCCAGAGATTGTAGACACAGGCAAAGAAAATGAGAACTTGAACCAAAACAATATTTAACTTTGTTTTTCTTATAGAAACGGCCCAATGGCCCATCCTCTGTACATTTATACACAATGTAACATTATACAGGCAGAGAGTGAAAATGAAAAGAAGGTTCTAGTTTCTGTCCCTTGCACCTCTGATCGACCTTATGCATCTTTCACTTTTCTTGCAAATTTTTCTTGTTAATCAGTACATCTGTTGAAGCTTGATCTTGTGTTGGATGTGCTGTCTTAATTTCAACACGGTCACCTAGCCCGCCTAGGTGCTAGGCGGTCGCCCTCTACCTTATCCGAATGCCGCCTAATCACTAGCTTAGCGGTGCCAAAGCACTAGACGAGCCCTGACCACCCAAAACTTTTTCGAACACTGCTTTATATACATCACTCTCCTCACTCCTCTCGTATACCCTCTTTGCCACCCTTTAAGCTTTATTATGAGAGGGTTTTTTCCTTAAACCCTTTGATGATTTTGATTTAAGAGTTTGCCGTTTCTTTTGTTGCAATATTGTCCATTTGGTAAAGATTTTTATCAACCAACTTATACATTAATGTGATGCTACATGACCTCGAGATTGTAACGAGAGTAAAAGTTGTTACTTACCCTTACCCATAATTAAAAAGCATTAGCATTCCGTTCCGGGAGAAGGGATCATACTAATAACTCCCTTTCCATTATTTGGAAATGGCTAGAAGCTATATAATGACAGAGAAAATGAAACGGCTTGCAATGCACTTGTGCATTATAACAGCAAATATACGGAGTTTTATTTGTATGTTCAATTCAAGGGAAACAAAATGAATCTTAAATCTTGTCCCCTGCCTATTTCATACTCTTTTCTCTGTTTTTTGCTTCCTTGTCAGTCACTTCAGAGGAGCTTGTGGTTGAAAATCCAGGAAAAGGCCAACTTTTTTTGGGAAGAGTCCGAGTTGAAGATGAGAAACTGAGTCTTTCTGTTTGCGATGAATCTCATTGTGGCGAGTTCATTTGTTGGTGTTGCGGTATAAGGGGAAAAAGAAACTGCCATTGGTCTCCAAATGCATGTAAACAAATCTGTCATCTGAGACAATCAGCAGATGATGATCAGGCCGACAACAGTATGAACAATGGAGTTGATGTCTCCGTAGGAAACAAAGGATGATATATGGTTCAAGGGAATGATGTATTAATCTTTGAGAAATTTATATGGTATGGTATGACCCCAATGGTGTTAATACACAATTTATAGACAAAATCACAATTGCAAATTTTTTCTTATGTCACGGTGTCAAACCGAATTTTGTATTATACCACCGCCCGTGCTTCCAAAATTCCGTAGAATCTCCCGGGTTTCCAACAAGCGGGAGTTTGAAGTCCATTATTTTGGTAAGGTGGGCGTCATCAATGGCCTTAATTATGGTAGTTAGAAACTCCCGCCCTTCCAATGTGCGGGATTTATATGCATGCTTTTTGGAAGGCCGGTACATTACTCTTTAATCTTTATACAACCCACCTCCTTTTTTTCCATTTATTTGTGCACCCTGATTCCAACATCAAGGAAGAGTTCTAGGCTCGTTTTGATCTAAATATGGACCCATATTCTGAGGATGTGAGTGAGATTGTTAAAGATCTGAAGATGAAGAAGATGGGGGAAAACGTAAGTGGACGGGGATTGAAGAGGAACTTCGTCATGGGTTGATGACAATAATTCCCCCAACAACTGGACTAGACTCTACTTATATCTAAATGACCCGGATGACATATCTGTTGAAAATGAGGAAGAGGTTCACTAAATCATAAATTTTAAAGATGAAAAAAATGAGATGTTGGTGAGATTGTTAAAGATTATGAAGATTAAGAAAAACAAAAGATAGAAGAAATAGATAAAGATTAATTTAATATTATTAACACTTTGTTTATCAACCGAACATTCAAGTTTTCAATATTCATTTAAAAAAAGAGACATACAAATCAGTATGCTATACTACAATTCATCAATCGAACAACTCTGCTGTTAGCTTCATTGTCGGCATGGCGTGAGAGCAACACTTCCGTATTTCTTCCGAATTTCCTCTGTCCACTCTACATTGTGACACCACATTTTATGCATCTACCAAACACAATCCCGAAGCTCGGCCACCTTAAGGTACGAGTTGTGCAGTAGTGTCGCAGTTCACGGCTTCCACGTTGGATTCAGAGCGTATCTCGCCAGAAAGATTGCCGCTGCCGCCAACATTTATGGCGGAAATTGGAGCATCTCATATAAGGCAAGTGCTATCTCCGAGATAAGGGACCACATATTCTCCTATTCCGTCGTAGGTGACCGTGGTTGTCTTACTTCCCCTTGCAGCATGGAGGTATTTGACGAGGAAGTGGTTAGACGTTTGCAGTTTGAGATTTAATCCTAAGATACTTAAAACCTCCCATTATAAATGAATAAAATCTTGCCTTGTGATTGAATCATCGATCAGGTCGAGAAAAATGTTAAATCCCAACGGCTCATCCTCCACGTCGTTCTTGTTCGCAAGCATCAAACAAGCAAGCCGAACCTGTCTGAACATTAGTTTGTCAATGTCAGTTTCCGACAAATAATGGTTCACATAATCAATCACCAAATACAACATCTATCGCTTCACTCCAATTGATTCAGGTTAACAGACAAGTCAATCAACACAATATTTTGTTGCTTTTTCGTCTTGTTGTTTGCATTGAATTCTATAATTACCAGTTGAGAGGCGGGAATTACAGGTTGTGACGTAGAACCCTCTATGGATGCAGCAATCTTATTCCTTGGTGTCAAAATTAGGGTGCGAAAATGAATGGAAAGTAAGAAAGGAGGTAGGTTGTATAAAAAAATGTGTCGACCTTCCAAAGCAAGCATATAAATCCCGCTCATTAGAAGAGCACAATTAAGATCATTTATGACGCTCACCTTACCAAAGTGCGAGACTTAAAACTCCTGCTTGTTGGAGAATCTGAATTTTTTACCGAATTTTAAAAGCACATATGATAGCATATTATAAAATTCGATGTGACATTGCGCGACGCTAATATACGGCACCTCACACCCCAGCGCACTCCCCATCTACTTGGAATGGGCATTTTTTGTCCTTTCTGGTTTTTAGTGAGGCCGAAGGATATCCCGTCTCCTTCCACAAAAAAACTCTCGTCTCCTCCAACAAAAAAACTTTGATCTCCTTCCACAAAAACCGTTGCCTCCTTCTGCAACAAAATTTCGTCTCCTTCCACAACCACATTCCGCCTCCGTCTCCTTCGAAGAATTCCATAGTCGCCTACTTCGTTCAAGAACATAAATCCACTTCGTCTTCGTTCAAGTACAGAAATCCGCAGACTCTTCGTAACCTAATTTTTGAGCAACGAAAATCGCATTCCCAATTTATGGAATTTTGGTGTGCTCGGTTTCTTGAAAAGATGATATTCTGCTACACTAATTGTGATTTGGTGGGTTTTTCTTTCTACATTATGCTATTCTGCTAGTTTGTGGATTACAAGAAACAGCTTTAAAAAATTTGGGAACCGTGGGGAAATTTTGGTTGTTCCTTTCTACATTTTGCTATTCTGCTAGTTTGTGGATTTCAGAAAATAACTTTAAAATTTTTTACAAGATGCCAGTTTCTGAGAGGATTAAATTATTCATGTGGAAGATGGCGCCAGGAGGGTTGCTGACAAACCATGAACGGAAACGCCAACATATGACAGACGACTCCCGCTGTCATCCGTGTGAGCAAGACGAAACTGCACTACACCTACTCAGGGACTGTTTCCGCAGTCGCTGCATATGGCAGCCGATCGCACCTAGACTGCCACAATTTCTGGAGCGAGGTAAACCTTTTCCAATGGATTGAACAGAATATACAGCTAACCCTATTGCAGGTGGAAGGAAACTGGGCAACATGGTTCACAACATGTTGGACACTATGGAGCACCCGAAATCAGGAGATCTTCGAGGAAGCCAGTACCTCACTAACAGGCATCTCAGTCCGCATTATAGCAGTAATGCAAGAGAACAATAGAGTCTTCCAAATATCAAGAAGGAAGCACTGATTCATAGCAGAGCTATGCAAGGAACAATAAGGAATTCAGAAACACAACAAGGGATTCCCAATACACAAAAGAGCTACATGTTGATGACCAATGGAGCAGTAGTCCGAACAACAGGACAGGCGGGGATAGGAGGGATTATAATGGACTTGACGGACTGGTGCTATTCATGATAGCCAAAAGGATGGGAATATGTGACCCGTTACATGCAGAACTTTGGGCTATATTCTACGGATTACGTTTCGCCCAACAACAGGGGATACGTGCTCTAGACTGCTACACTGACTCTGCCATGACTGTGGAGATATTAAAGGATGCAGACAAAGACATATCGCAACTTCCACTAGTCAAGCGGATTAACCAAATGGGACAGGATTTTTGTCGGATTAAGATCCACCACCTGCCAAGGAAACACCTGACTGTGGCCGACGGTCTAGCAAAAAAAAGCCACTCCTTCAACCACTGGGATATCCTGGAGGGCATCATTGCAAATGACCATCACTACAACCCATGGTTAACGATACAACCAGAATCGGAGAATCCACCAAGGGAAGACCTTGTGCGTCGCTATTACTTTGATCCACCATGATATTTAGATACTAGTATTAAGAGCTGATAAATATAAGCAGTAGAAAATATCACCTTGCAGCAGTCAGAATTGAAACAGAGTTTGTAGTTTGAGTAATTAACGATCTCTTGCTTGACTGGAACAATGTGCAAGAAGAATCAGCAGACAAATTTTGGAATAAACCAGCAAATGGATATCATACAACTATATGACTGAGGCAGATATATACTGTCTATCACAGTATTCAGACAAAGTAGAATTTAGCAATTAGGAAAGCAAGATGAAATGGGAACACGACAGAAGATTGGCTGAATATTTTCTGTTCTCTCACTGCACCGATTAGGGTACTTCTCGTTTATATATACATATATCAGCCTACATGGCTCTCGTGGCCCAATGAGCTTCAGCTCGTATGTATCTACATCTACATGTCCTAAAACAAATGATATGTGTGATATATGTACATCTAAAACAAAACACGTTCTCAGCCATGTTCCTTTTCTCTTGTTCAAGCAACTGTTTTCTTCTCAACTTCTTGCTTTGCCGGATTATCACATACTTCAAGACTCCCCCTGCAAGATGGAGACAGTGGCGAAAGACCCAGGCCCATCTTGGACATGATTTGGGTGAAAATTGGTAAAGGAAGAGATTTGGTGCAGATATTAGCAAGTTGGTGAGAGGAAGGGATATAGAGGGGAAGAAGAAATCCATCTTTGTACATGTCACGAACGAGGTGACAGTCTAATTCAATGTGTTTGGTGTGTTCATGGAACAGGGGTTAGCAGTTAAATGAAGAGCCGCTTGGTTGTCACAATGAAGGGGGATAGGGAGAGAGCTTGCACCTGTAAGTCTTGTAAGAGGTAATAAAGCCACTTGAGCTCACAAGCCGTCGTGGCTAAACTTCTGTACTCGGCTTCTGCAGAAGATCTTGAAACCACGATTTGTTTCTTGGTTTTCCAAGAAATGGTGGTAGCACCAAGCTTAACTAAATAACCCGTAAGGGACCGACGAGTGTCTGGACAAGAACCCCAGTCCGCATCACAGTAGGCTTGTAAAGTGAGATCATTATCAGCTGGTAAGAACAGGCCGAGGTGATAGCATCCCTTGAGATAGTGCACAATGTGAAATGCAGCCTGATAATGTGCTTGACGCGGAGATTGCATGAACTGACTCAAATGCTGAACCGAATAACTAATATCAAGACGGGTAAAGTTGAGATATAACAGACGACCAAGCAGAGCACGATAGAAAGAAGGAGTGTGGAAGGGGGCAGATTGATCAGAGGAGGAGAAACGCACCCCTGGTGGTAGAGGTGTGGAGGCAGGCTTGGCATCATCCAAGCCACATTCAGAGATAATATCCTGCACATATTTCCTTTGTGTAACATATAAACCACAGAAGAGGCGAGCAATTCAAGACCAAGGTAGTAGTGAGCATCGCCAAGATCTTTTAGACTGAAAGTAGTGTCAAGATGAGTTTTGATCAGGTGAATTCATGATCTGAGTTCCCAGTGAGGAGCACATCATCCACATAAACCAAGAGGGCGGTAAAACAACCGTTTCGATGCATTGTGAAGAGACAATGATCATAAGGTGATTGAGAGAAACCATAGTCAAGTAAGCTGGCTGTGAGAGGCCTATTCCACTAGCGGGAAGACTATTTGAGGCCATAGATGGACCTCTAAAGAATGCAAACTTGTCCTAGCTTAGCCTCTGTATATCCCGGGGGAAGATCCATATACACTGCTTCATCTAGATGACCATGGAGAAAGACATTGTTAATGTCCATTTGGGAGATTGACCAACCTCGAGCTACAGCCACAAAAGTAGCGTTCTGATAGTGGTTTGTTTCGCAACAGGAGAGAAACTGTCTTGATAATCAGTCCCCTCTATTTGGTTGTAACCTTTAGCAACCAGGCGAGCTTTATATCGAGAGATAGAGCCATCTGGGTTGAACTTGAGTTTATAAACCCATATACAACCGATGGTATGTTTTCCAGGTGCCAGAGGACCAAGTTTCCAAGTTTGGTTTTTGTGAAGAGCTGCCAACTCATGTTCCATTGCTTAAACCCATTCTGGCCGAAGAATGGCCTGTTTATAGGTCCGTGGCTCGACATGGGAAGCATCAGTAGTTAACAAGCAAGCTGAAGATGGGGTAAGATATGGATCAATAGTTTGCATAACATAGTCCGTATGCCATTTAGGCTTAGAAATGATGCGAGAAGATTTGCGAGGCAAGGGAGATGGTGGATCCAGGGCAGATGGCTGAGGAGTGGGAGAGAGTTGTACTGCAGGAGAATGTGCTGGTGAGGGAGGTAAATCATCAGAAAGGGGTGTAAGTGAATCATCAGAAAGGGGACCAGAGGAAGGATAGATGTGGGTGGAAGGAGAATTGATGGATGTTGAAGAATTATGGAGATCAGCAGATGATATAATAGGCAGTGGAATGGAAGGAGTGGGAGAAAAAATCACATGTGTGGAATAGGGGAAGATATGTTCGTCGAAAATAACATCACAAGAGATAGCCACCTTCTCATTTTGTAAATCATATACTCTATAGGCCTTGCTTACCAAGGAGTAACCCAAAAAACACACAACGGAGAGCCCGATGATCTAACTTCTGTTTATGTGGTTTGGTGTTAGATATGTAGCATAAACAGCCAAAGGTGCGAAGGAGAGACATATCTGGGGGTTTTCTAAATAAGATTTTGTGAGGGCTTTTCCATTTTAATGTAGCTGTGGGCAGGCGGTTAATCAGGTAGGCAGAAGTACGAACCGTATCACCCCAAAACTTCTTTGGTAAATTGGATTGAAACATGAGAGTTCTAGTCATATCCAATAAATGCTTGTGTTTCCGCTCAACCACTCCATTCTGTTGAGGTGTATAGGGAGTACTTTTCTGGTGAACGATACCAAGAGAAGTTGCAAATTCATGGCAGGCTTGATTTAGGAATTCTGAACCATGATCAGTGCGGAGAGTTTTTATCAGTGAATTAAACTGAGTTGACACCATTTTGGCAAACTGGGAAAGAAGAGTGGTGACCTGAGTTTTATCTCGCATGAGGTATATCCATGTACCCCTGCTATAGTCATCAACAAGAGTGAGGAAATATGTTGCTCCAGTGATTTAAGTTGTGGCAAAAGGACCCCATACATCCCATGAACGAGTTCAAAAGGTGAAGAAGTGTGACATTCATGCTTAGGAAATGGTAAGCGTGTTTGCTTACCTCTGTGACAAGCATCACATGGACCTTGGGGTTTCTGATCGAGGTGGGCAACCGATAATTTCCTCATAACATCAAAAGAAGGATGGCCAAGTCTATTGTGCCATAAAAGGTGAGATGCATCATCACTCTTAACGTCGCAGATCAGAGAGTTTGAGGTACTGTTGCGAAGTGAAATAAGTACAGGTACAGATTTTAGATTGTGGGAAGCTGAACCATTTGAAGCTGATGGATGAGGTGGCTTTATCTGTGGCTGAAAGATTAGAGATGGTTGAGGACAAACAAACTAGTTTTGTATCTTTCTAGGTGAATGGATTAAGTACTAGCCATTGAACTCTTTCCCAACAGCAATGAGGTCCTTGGTGTATAAATTTCGCACAACACAATAGGTAGGATAGAATGAGAAGAAAACATGAGCAGCCTTGTTAAGTTTTAAAACTGATAAGAGATTAAACTTGAAGTTTGGCATGTTCAACGTGTCTTCTAAAACAAGATAGGCATTAAGCCTGAAGTTTCCAACATACTTGGCTTCAGATGTGGTTCCATCAGCTTGATGGACCACAGGATTTCCTAGAGTTGGTCTTCAACTCTCCATAAGGCTCATATCTCGACACATATGGCTTGTGGCTCCGGTGTCTATAATCCAGGAGTTGGAAGGCAAGCTAGAGGCAATAGCAAGAGCTTTTAAATAAACCATGCCAGTAAATTCTGGCCTACGGTTACTTGAAACATTTGGTTGAGTCTGCAACAATTTGCTGATAACTTTTGAAATTTCTTGACTTGTAGATAAGCAAGAGGCAAGCAGGATTTCAATTTTTGTATCCATTGTAGAGAAAAGTTGAATTGGATATTAAGTTATGCGCTCTGACTATTTTATCACTTGCCGGTAGTAGGAAATTCTTTTGAATACAATTTTGTGTAGGAAATAGAATTCTTTCGTCTCAGCAAAGAAGAAAGACCAAATTTAGCAAAGAACTACCAGCTGATTTTGGCTGGCAAGGAGAAGTAGAAGAATAAGGTGAAGCAAGATCTCAAAAATTGCAGATAATAGCCGCGGCTTTGAGCAGCTGAAAATAGCAGAGGGGAAATATAGCAGATAATAGCAGGAAGAGAATTATAAGAAAGAAAATGTCAAACCCCACACAAAAATTGCAAACCTCGCTCCGATACCATATTAAGAGTTGATAAATATAAGCAGTAGAAAATATCACCTTGCATCAGATAGAATTGAAACAGAGTTTGTAGTTTGAGTAATTAACGATTTCTTGCTTGACAGGAACAATGTGCAAGAAGAATCAGCAGACAAATTTTGGAATAAACCAGCAAATGGATATCATCCAACTATATGACTGAGGCAGATATATACTGTGTATCACAGTATTCACACAAAGCAGAATTTAGCAATTAGTAAAGCAAGATGAAATGGGAACACGACAGAAGATTGGCTGAATATTTTTTGTTCTCTCACTGCACCGATTAGGGTACTTCTCGTTTATATATACATACATCAGCCTACATGGCTCTCGTGTCCCAATGGGCTTCTGCCCGTATGTCTACATCTACATGTCCCAAAACAAATGATATGTGTGATATATATACATCTAAAACAAAACACGTTTCTCCGCCATGTTCCTTTTCTCTTGTTCGAGCAACTGTTTTCTTCTCAACTTCTTGCTTTGCCGGATTATCACATACTTCAAGAACTAGCAGACTAGACTTTGAGTACCTAGCATCTGTTTATTTTTATTTTCAACATTACGTAAATGGCTTGATGCCTCCCATATATGTAAGAAAATTACAGCTACACAGTGCAAAATTTCAAAAATAGCTTTCAAAAATTTTACATTTTGCTATTCTGCTAGATTTTGGAAATGTTAGTGCTGATGTTAATTTTGCTAGTTATTGCTATTGTTAATTGTGCATTTTGCAGTTTTGAATTCGATAGATACTGCTAGCGCGTCACAAAAAACACATCAACCATTCCTACTTGGCTGCGTAGTAGATAGGGGTGCGCTGGAGGTGCCAATTTAGGAGGTGCCGTATATCGTTATTCAACATTATATCATAAAAAAAATTTGCCCAATCAAAACTACCCCATTTTTTTACTTATCCAAAACAAGAAAAACTACCCCATTTTTTTTTACAACTACCCCATAATTTATCAACAAATAGTGTACTTAAAAATAATCAAACAAAAGATTAATTTATCATTTAATTTTTTTCTTATTTAAAATACTAATTTCTTTAACTTTATAATTATTTTATTCGAACTGAGTGAAAGGCCCCCGCACAGTCATCAGATAATGGAAGCATTACCAGCAGGGGTCGCACCAAGAGGGTGATGTATCGGTATATTATATGTCACTTCTGTCAATTGTTTACCAACAAAAATCACTTCTGTGAATTAAAATAATATAATAAAATAAATACATAATAATATAGAGAAAACAATGGTTTGGATAAGAACGTCACCCACAGATTGGATGGATAAATAAGCCAAACATCTTCTTCTTTCCTTTCCCTTTCATGTCTGATGTTGGGACCAGGAATCTGGTTGCATTAGTTTCGTTAAATGGATTAGATCAATGGGACTGAAATAAAGAGAACGACTTCGTTTGAGTACACTCATCACCAAATAGGTGGGGGTATAGTGTTACACTTTATTAGTGGAATTTTTTTTTAAATATACGAGAGGCATACGCCACTTTTCAATCGACAGAGTTTCAGGGTGGGCGAAAGTTTGCCGCGTCTAAGTGGCCCAAACACACGGGACACCGGCTTGCTGATGTGTATTGCTGATCTCTGGCCTGAGTTACGGTACTCCTACTTATATCTCCCCCGTTCGAGTCATCCGCCCCTGCGTGCGGCTCTAACGGGCCTAACGGATTGTCTGTTAGCAAAAGTCTCCCTCAGGGCCCCCTATCTCTCCATTATTAGAAGATGCCTCGAGCCCCACGAGCCAAACATATTGAAGACTCTTGTCTGGCGTGAGTTATCAAAGCTCCTGTCTGGCGTGACAATAAGAGGAAGAAAAAGCATATGAGAAACCTCTATATATGTAGTATACAGATAATCATTGTAAGTACGAGAAAAAGGAGAGATTGAAAATAAAAGAGGAAATCACTTCCCGTGGAGTAGGAATTCTTCCCGAACCACGTAATCATGTGTGTGTTAAAATTCTATTATTGTCCCCCCTGGATGCGATCCGCCGGAGATGTCTGCAGAAGTGTCTAAGTGGAGGGAGGCTGGCCGTTCCGAGTAGATGTGGGTACTGTCGTCCCGGAGGCTCAACCCTTGCTTTGCGTATGAGTCAGCAGTTGTGTTGCTAGTTCTGGTTATATATGTCCAGTTAAGATCCCAGAATTTGTTGGCAGCGATGTGAATTGCCCTGACCAGAGAGTCATTAGCATGAGACTCGATCATTAGGAGCGCTTCCTTGAAGTCTGAAAAAACATGAAGTTGGCGCACCCCAAGTCGGAGAGCGAGCTTCAAACCGGTGTAGATGCCCCACAGCTCTGATTGCACAACCGTTGTTAAGCCTATATTTTTAGAGTAGGCCGCTAGCCAATTCCCGTAACCATCTCGAAGTATTCCTCCTGCTGCTGCTCGCCGTGATCGGGTGCAGACAGCACCATCACTGTGCAAAGTGAAGAGATCTGGAGTACTGACGCTGCTCGAAGAAGTAGTTGTTGTAGAGTTGTGTACTTGGATTTTTCTTGCCACGATAGATGCACATCGATGATGTTCCCGCGATAGGCTAATAATGGATCCTAGTAGCGAAGAATGGGCAGCAGGGGCGTCTTCAAAGACTTCCCGATTTCGTGCCCTCCAAATGAGATAGCATGCTGTAGCAAATCTCAGGTTCCATGGATTTATCCTCCATATTTTATATGGAGATTAATAAGTCTTAGGCAGTGTTCTAAAAGGCAGAAAGCGGAGACTTTACCGGCCGCCACGGTGGCCGCCCCGCGCACACCATTATTTTATGTTTTTTTAAGCTAAACTTTTAAAATTGATTTTTTAAAATTTATAATTTAATTAAATGTGTATTTAATTTATTTATTTAATTATCTTTTTTCCCCACCCC
>JAOYMZ010046181.1:0-14603 GCA_025802335.1 Pinguicula primuliflora | reverse complement strand
TCTCCAAGCATTGCTGATACGAGTGACGTCTTCCCTTCACCAGTACTACCAACAACTGCGACCAAACTACCAATTGGTATATCCAAGTTGATATTTGACAAGGTTGGCTTATCTGCCTGTCATATATGATATTGTTCACTGCCTCATAATAAAACCTAAAAGTGAGAATTCCTGACATAATTTAAGACAGTGGAAACATCCTTCTACGAAGAGAGAACACATAAAACCAACCTTGGCCTCCCAAGAAAAGTACCCATTCTTGATTGAGATAGCTGGTAATCCTGGCTCCATGGGTGGATTTGGCAGAAGAATGCGCTCTTCTGCCAGAAAAAGTTCCTCCAGACGTTTTAACGAAACATTCGCATTAACGACCTGTTCAAATTAAAGTTAAAAAAGTACATTTTTTTTAATGCGTACCATCAGATTTTTCTACATAAAACAATTGCAATATGAACATGGATATATATGAAGGGGTGCAATCAGCTAGCTGGAATATTTCTCGTCAAAGAAATGCAGACAAATTAATATCCAAAAAAGGAAAAAGGAAAAAGAAATAAGAAAGCAACCTATTCTAGTGTTCAGAGTTAGCATTATCCAAAAACTCAATACTTCATTTTATGAGCTGAACTATTCTTATGAAGTATCACCACCACTGCAGAGACAATTATGGGGAAGAACTACTTAACTGAAGCTTATTCAGAAAAATACTATATACTCAATAAAAGCAACTAGGCCTGTTCATTTATCAAAAGGATAACTCACTAAGAAGTATATTAATCATCTTTATGCAACAAAAAGTCATCATGATGTGTAATATATCTGAGGTGAAAAGGGTCTGAAAGAAGACACCTGTGTTATTATATTCGGAAGCATGAAGAGTGGGAAACGCAGGACTGCAAACAGTGAGAGAGATGTGAAGGCCCTAGCAGGCGTCAGGTCTCCTCCAAGTAGGGTAAATACACCAAAAGAAATGACAATAACCACCACAGGGATACTGTTCAATATGAAAAAATTCAACTGCAAAGTTTACAGAACATCATAGAAAGTATCAGAAAAAAAAAGGAAACAGGTGAAAAAATATATATAGGAAAGGAATAAATAGATGTGTGTGAGGGCCATGTTACGCTCATCACAAGGAATAAGTTGCAGATGCCAAGCATTATTTGAACGCACTACCGAACATGAACTATTCTTATGAAGCACAAAACATGCATTTCATTGACGAACTTCATCTTTAAATATTTTGTTGATTTACGCAAGCTCAGAAAACTGCAAACTTGGAATGCTACTAAAACATTTGCATAAAATTTTGCAGCATGATTGAACTAAAAGAAGTAGCTTATCAGATTAAGGTCATACGGCTCCCAGGAGCAAAGCACTCCGGTACCAAGATAGCTCCTCGTCTCTGACACCTTGAACTTTTGTCTGGAAGCTACTCTCCCACGCATAACATCTGAATCAATTTTTCACGAGAAGATGCTCAAGCAATTTATAGAGAAACTTGAACTCAAACACCAATTCTCATGGAAAACTTACTTGACTGTGTCCATAGCAGCCAAAATTTCATTCATAAGTCCAATTCTCCTGTCCGTGCGTTGCAAACCTTCTTTTGTCAGTTTTTGCATCTTGCTAATAATTAATGTCTGCATCGTTTAAATCCAATTCCATGTCAATACAAC
Organism: Pinguicula primuliflora; assembly: GCA_025802335.1. Taxonomy (NCBI): domain Eukaryota; kingdom Viridiplantae; phylum Streptophyta; class Magnoliopsida; order Lamiales; family Lentibulariaceae; genus Pinguicula; species Pinguicula primuliflora. The sequence goes on along the minus strand of JAOYMZ010046181.1, from coordinate 12,924 downwards.
TTGTCAGTTTATGCATCTTTATTATAATAAATGTCTGCATGGATAAGTCAGTTTCAACTCCAAACAATGACAATCAACGTGAAAGAATACGAAATTGATACCAGAAACAAACAATCTAGTGCTTCCTAACCAGACTGGCAGATATCTAGACAGAAACAAGATGTGATGGAGAATATTTAAGACCCGCCAGAAAGAATACGGCGCCAGATCTAATTGATACTTATATAAATAAAACTTAGTGTAATTGATAAAGGTTACCAACAAAATAATTCGTGGAAAACAAGAAGCAAGCAAATTACTAGAGCCTTATCCATACAGAAAGTGGACAACCAGATGCTGGAAGGTAGAAAATTCAGGGTAAACAAAGTATAATAAATTGAGCTTTTAGGAAATTGTCATACTTGTATAGGGAACAAAAGGACAAGCATTAATGCACCAAGAAGTGAAGCAACTCCAAGCTGTTGGTAAAGAAGAATCAAGGCAACAATGATGCGGAAAGGAGCGGACCACAGAGAGTGGAGCGACTGGCATATTTGCTGCAAAAAGCAATTAGTTTAAGCCAAATCAGTACAAATTTGTAAACAATCATATATTGGTATTTCATATTTAGTTGCTTGAAAATCATATAATGCACCGCTGTTGTATCCATTCCAAAATTAATCAGACACAGCATATTCTAATTACCCAGGTATATATCAACTTTCCAGTTTTGAAATTTATATAGGTCATTTAAAACCTTATAATGTTAAACAATGCATCCTTTCAAGTATAAAAACTATACCTGGAGGGCTTCAGCATCTGTTGTCATCAAGTTAGTAATTTTACCAGATGCAACCCTTTTTCGACTCTCATGAGTTAGTCGCAAAGATTTTCGAAAAATTGCAGCGACCTACAAAACACATTTCAAAATGTATAAGGAGCCATGCATCAAGGAGCGCAACCACTTGAAGAGAATCACAGGTTTCTGCTCGAGAATAGAAAGTCACGAGAACACTGTATACAGAAGTTCCGTGTAGAACTGTCTACTAACACCAAGATACTTCACCTATAAAATTGAAGGGAGAAAAGAACACCAAACAAGAAGCATACAAGTAAAGCAGATTTTGGAGTATATAAGCTAAAACTTTAACTTGAGCAGCAGTTCTTACGTGAGAGATCAGAAAACAAATGAACTGAAGAATGATTGCTTACAAGGGTTGATCTCAGACGATAGCCAACTCGCATAACATTCTGAAAATACTGAGCTTCACACATTACGCCAAATACCTGAAAGTAAGAGCCACAATCTGAAGCATGAAGCCATCAAGAGTATATCTCACCTAGAAATGAGAGAAAGGACACTACAAGTTTTCTAACAAAATATGAAAATGGCACGCTAACTGGGGTTTATGTTAGTGCCACCAGCACGATTCATAGAATGCATGAACTAAAATGCATCCAAATGCTCAGTGTACACAATCCTAAGAATATTCTAAAAAGACAGAGTGCTTGGTACATACCACTCCAACAAAAATTGAGAAGGCATAGATGTAGCCAATCCAAGCTGGATCCCCTTGTTGCATAGACTGTAGATGTCACCGGGATCATGTTAAGTTTTCGGTTTTGTTAGTTAACAACTTCACCATATGATATACAATAATCAATTAAACTTTTTGTTTAAGTCAAGTAGAGAGAAATATAAGCACAAACTTGGAATCAGTAGAAATAATATTAACCTGTAGAAGCCGGTTCAATACAAGGGGGCCAATAAATTGAGAAATATCATTCCCGATCTACAGATTGAAGATGTCAGAGCCAGAGGTATGAACAAGGAACTATCAGAAATAAAGCAACAGTCGGGACTAAAATGTTGAACCCGTCATATCAGCACAAAAGCCCATCATTCAGTATGACAAATGCTGATAAGAAATACTCGAATAACATAACACTAACTACAACTTAAGTCAAGAAGATACTAAAATGGTTCACTACCTTCCAGAAGCCTCCCCACCAAAACCTGAAAAATCCAAAGGTAGGGGGACATCTCTAAATCTTGTGACAAATAAAAATCATACAATAGAATATTTTGTTCCAACAGAGTTGATCCATAAAGCTTCCACGACTACCTTCCTCCAAGGCTACGATGCAAAGCTCTTAAAAGCCACGGTTTGGGTTTCCGCATCTCCAGACCCCATGATCTCTGGAATCTGAACAGTTAATATAAAATAGTAACTTCTTCTGGAAACATATTCTAGGAGACAAGACTGGCGCATCAATTAAGCTATGAAAAGTATATTTAACAAAACATGCATACAGACATAGAACATTAAAACAGAAGTTTGTTTGTGCTTACGATTCATTAAGTGTTTCTGTTCTATCCCAGGAATCAAGCTTCCAGACATCCTTCTCAGTGAGAGGTCTCCTGTAGCCCAGCAGCATGATTTGATTCATCCAAGAAAATGTGATTTCTGAGGAAGTAAACAACAAGTTCTTGGTAGAAGAATTTTGTAGTTTCATCATAAAAGTGCATACTTATGGTGTGGAAAAGAAGTCAACATAAGAAAACAAAAGTTGACACCTGACATCCAGAACAACAAACAAGACAATCATGTGTATCACATAAACTAAGCTAGTGAGACGTAAAGGAATCACATAAAGAACAATGAAGCACGCATAGAAATGTAGACATAATGACATTCAGAATTGAAAGTTAGCAGAAAACAGCATCACAAAAGGAGATGGAGGCAATAGAACATATCAAAGCAGCTACTGAGTTTACATACTAGATAATATGTTGGAATGCCTCTCGGGACATACTTGCTCTGCTCCAGGAAGCTCTTCATACGCAGTATTGTCCACAGATTCAGATGTTAACGGGGAATATCCAGGATATGGATCCAAATGAGGGATATACACAAGCAATAGGATTCCAAACAAAACCTACGTGATGAAATATTAATATATGATAGCTTAATCAAAGGCAACTAGATTAAAATAACAATAATAATAATAATAATTAAGAAAACAGCACAAACCAGAGTGACGTCTATCAAGGTTAATCTACATGTATTTGAGAGGCATCAAAACCAAACCCAGCAAGTTCATGAAAGGACCACTGGGATGTTAAAAGCCATTGACGGACCAACTTAACTTGGTTTGGGAATTGATAAAATTCATGAGTTCCCACAATTTGTACAATAATCGATTAACATTCGGAATGCAAATGCTAGTATTCCACTATCCCAAGAAGTTGTGTGGAGTCAGGAACAGGCTCAAACTAGCAGCCGAAAGAGGTATAAAGGCTTCAGAGGCTCATCTCAAATGTGAGGTTTTAGATTTGTTTGACAACATAATTCTCCAAAACTGCTATCGAACTCTCAATATTACTAAGATAATAAACATAAAGTGATAAAAATAACCTGACCAGTCACTTCGCTGACATACAAATAGAAGGCAGACCTGCAAAAGATATTTATAAGAACGGATCATCATAATGCCTAGTTGGAATTTCGGTAAGTACATGTGAACAAGATGGCCCACTGAATGCTCGCAAATGCAAATTCTAGCATCTTGGATATATAATTGAAAACTGAGAAAGAAACAAGTAAACCAAGGATATTAAAATTATGCACAGACTCTAATATCAGAGTAAGCGACTGTTTTCATGTTAAAAAAAGGGCTGTAACGCATCTACTTTAAGCTGAACTAATACAAATTCTACTACGGCAGATGATGAAACACAAGAAGAATCGAAATGGATGCATGATAGTTACCGAAACTAACTCAACATGTAATGCAAATTAAATGCAGCTACAAGTTACCACCATGGTAAGCGTAGATAATCAAAAGTCACTACAAAAATGGAGTTCAGCTATGAGAACAGGATTAGATCTAGAATGCAGATTCAAGAACACTTTACGAGAACTAACCAATTGTAAAATTCCCTGAAAGGAAAAACAAGATTCAGTATAACAGCATCGCCCACCAGTGCATAAATAACTCCACATCTAACAGCCCAGCGTGACTCACGAATGTAAACTTTTGTTTCCATTCCAAGCATCACAAGCATCGATGCCCATGTCAGAGTCTCGATAATTAGAGAAACTATCTACAGAAACAGAATAAATTCAAGAAACCTAGTCAGCAGCACACCAGATCAGCGGGAACTCAATATTGGATTTACAAAATATTTGTAAAAGATACTGATGCCAGACAGGACATTGTCTAAGGAGTTTGTGGAAATAAAAAACTTATCCTATCCAGATGTATATTCTGCAATCATATTAATCCAAATTAATGGAGATTGGAAATTGATAAATTTAGAGCTGAAAATTCTGAAAAACGCTCATCACTTTCTCAGGTCACACTTTCTACATAACGGCAGGCCATAAAAATATTGGAATCAAATGAAAGTCACAAGTGTTCCAAAGAGTAACGAGAGGAAGTACAAAATGAGACCATACTTCATATGGAGCAAGCCCGTGCTGATCATCCACATCAAATGCTGAAATTCTCATGATCAATCTGAACAAAGGTTCTCCAGTGCAATAAATGGCCAGCAACCCCAATAAATAATTGTAATAATTTGACCTCAAGCAAAACCTCTGAACTGAAAAGTGTCTCTTCGTTTTCCATAACCGATTTAAGCACAGTCCAAGAACTATCAAATGTGAAATACAGATGACCAGAGAGTCAGTAGCACATGGAGTGTAAGCTCCAAATGCATTCTCCACTGCTTTTGCCCAAATCCCAGTCTTGACTGGCTTGCAATACCATTCAAATGGCTCAAAAGCCATTATCAATCACTCTTACACGAACCAGTCTGAAATCTAGAAATGCATCTCTCTCGTGTCTATTGCTACCTTTAAATATCTAAAATAATGAAGTTGAATATTCCCCTGCAAATGTTTAAATGTTATATACATCAGTGGCATTCATCTATATAAAGATATACAAAAAAATGATAAAATTTTCAACTCCACGTAATAATAGATAACGCGTTGAATAAACCATTTCCATTTCCCCACAAATATTTGGCATTATACTCATTTTCACAATGAATAAGACTATCTTTAAGAAGAACCATTTCGAAGGACAGACAGAAGAAGAAAAGAAAAAGAAAACATTCAGCACACCCTGAAAAACATCGCAACAGGTAATAATTTAAGGCATGACATGAGAAAGTAAAGAATACGCCTATTCAACCTATGCAGAAACACAAAACAACTCCATAAGTAATAACAATGCACAATGTCCTATTAGTTCAGTAGTTAATAATACTCTGTTCACATAATTTGCATGCGAGCAACAACCTCAGATAACAACAGTCCTCATGTATTCCTCACAATTGCACCAAGACGTCGAAGCTTTACAGTAGACGAAATAAGGTAAATAAATCAATAGTAGTTCAGGAAAATAAATAGTCAACCAATCAAATCGTAAATAACAGAGAAAACACAAGTGCGGCGAACAAGAGTAAACAGACGAAGCGCAAACATAAAGTACCAATCAAGATAAACAAAGAATCACAAAAGAACGGCACTAGAGAAGAACGAAACAAAATTGACGAACTCCAGGACAAGAAACCTTTAGAGATGACCCTGCATGACGAAATATGCACTCCAACCAAGAATAAGTCTTATAGCAGATATGAAAAGTAAGCTAATCCTTTTTTCCTGGGGCAGGGAAAAGCTCCATCGAGGATTGGGTTGAAGATTTTCGTTTTTCAATTATAAACTTCGAAATTTACGCCCCAAAAAATTATAAAGTACAAACCTTTCTGCATAAATATCTTAACTTTGGCCTAAAGTGGGCAAATAATGGTGTTGGCTGTCGGGATATGGAATCTACACAACTTATCTTTGACCAACTAATCTACCATTTTTTTACCATGGTATACTTCCCAAATAAAGGTTCGCTTTGTTTTTCGGAAGAATTACTGATGGTGAAGCCTACGAGGAAAAAAAAAACTACGACGAGGACCAGAAGAGGCGTCAGAGATATACAAATTTTAAAATGCCGAATGGTAAGTTCGGCATCCTATCATACCGAATATGCATCCTCGGTCATCGGATCTGTATCTGATAATCGAGACACAACCACGGTTTAGCTCTTGGGTTTTTAGGATTTAGCCCATGGGTTTTTAGGGTTTAACTTTGCATTTATATTTAACTCTTGGGTTTATAACATTTAATAGGGTTTTAGATTTTTTCGTTTGTCAACGTAATATTATTTAGAAAAATAGAATTATCTAATAGTAATGTTTAATTATGTAATCACACAGCCGAGATGTATAGTCAGCACGGTAGGATATCATTTATGATGCTGAAGAATTTTTACTACCCAACTCGGAAGAAAAAAATGGAGTCACCGCTTACGGTTGTGCAACTTGGAACGTGGGCGTGGTGTAATATGGGAACTGTGACTATCGTGTAATTTATGAAGATGGGGATGACGCGCTGACTGCAAGATTGTGATTGATTCTGTCAGTTTCAGTCCTCTTATTAATTGAACTATAACTTTCTGTTATTAGGATTGAATCATATGATATGGTTGTCGAAGCACGCAGGATTTTCTTGTAGCAATCAAAAAAAATTGAAAGTTCCATCTTTTACCCAACAATTCCATAACCATTGGTGCCAAAATGACAAGGTTTCTGAAAGATTTGTGGTAATGGTACCGAGAATAGAGGTACAGTGAAGCAGAATAATTCTCAGATGACGTCTATGGAATAAAAAGTCTATGGACATGTAGACATAAACTTGAACGAGATAGAAGGCAAGGGATTGAACGGCTGGATGTTGTAGCTGAGGGAAGAAACCTGACAGAAGGAAAACGCTGCACATCAAGGATAATCTGCTTTTGCAAAAGGCCAGATCAAAGGGATTCGGGGTGGGTACGGTGCTTTTGCACTGCATGATTATACAGTGCATTGATACAGTGACGTTTCATGGCTGCGTCCATTTTTTTTTAAATGTGAAAAATGAAAACGGTGTTGTATCAGTTGTACTGCATAGTTTGCCGTGGAATAAGCATAGTATCACCCCTTCAGCCAGATGGGTTAGGAGGGGGGTGGGAATCAAGAGTACAGTATAGCTTTTCTGTGTTTGGAGTTGCTTCCTCAGAGTCCATGTAATAATTTCCTTTTTGTGCAAAAGTTCTGAGAAATAATCAGGTTGGACTTTAATGAGTCTGTTTGGGAATTTTATGCTGGAGCTTCTATTCAAATGATGGTCTTAGTCAGTCGCCCTCAGTCCGAACCCAATATCACTTACGCGCCTGCTTAAGCTGCATATACGGGTACCTATACCACATATATAGGTTTAAAATGATGCCGCAATCCCCCTTGCAGATTAAAGTTTTATCACTAGCCTTGCAATCGCTTAGGCGCCGCCTAGGCGCTAGGATGTCGCCCTCCGTCTTGCACGAATTCCCGCTGCTTAGGTGGGCACCTAGGCTGCCTATGTTCTGAGCAGCCACTGCCTAGGGTCTACCTAGCACTTTCTCGAACACGGCGTACAATTCACGATAGGCTACTAAAAAACAGACGAAGCGAAGCAGAAGCAAACGATTGCAATCAGTAAACGAGATATCATATCATATCATATCATTCCACATCGCTAAATTGACCAATACAGAATAAAAATGTAATTGTTGGAAAAACTCGTGATACCATAATATTCTTCTAAATGCACTCGTTCTAAGAGTAGAGAGGGGGTGTTGTTACATAAAGAAATGCTGGGGAAGGAAGACAAAGGATTGCCTGTATTACAGAGAAGTTTAGTGTAACCTGGTGAGTTCTTCTACTCTCTTCATTAGTTCCTCGACAGTCGTATTCATAGCTTTTGAGATATCCTCCATCCGGATCCTGTTGAGGTCTAGGAAAGATTCAATTAGATCACCATCCAAGAAGTTCCTAGAATCAGTTGTTTTCTTCTCGTTGTAGAAAGATCTCCACTGCTCGTGGCTAAGGCCTCCCACACCCTTGATCACCTTCCTCAGGTTGCTCTGCAGCTTCTCCAGGAAGACATACTGCTCATGAGGGAGGGACGCGATAACACCAATTACGCCGTTGACGGTGCCAAATATGACGGTTGGGATCTGGCCAACATCAGAGTCTGGCAACCGCATGACAAGGGACCCGTGTCTGAAACGATTTATAAATTCACCAAGATGGTATTCGCCAACCACCTCGAGGCGCGCCCTCTCTTCGTCAGTCGTCCCTTCACTGTTCTTACGGACGGTGAAGATGTTGAAATTATTCTCAGCACCGAGGTAAATGTCGTCATCTAGAATCTCAACAGCTGACATCCAGTTTGCGTTGTAGTCACGTGCTCGCTCCTCGATAGCACCCTCTTCGTTCTGCAAAAACAGCAAACAGAAGAATCTTGGGTTGTTTGCAAAAAAAAACTTTGCGAATACGGAACTAGATGAGATGAGGCATTATAGAAACTTGCTAAGATTTGACAGGCTTACCTTGTACATCAGTAGAGATATTGATTTCATCAGGTCGCCAACTATAATAAAATCCCCTCTAGTTTGTACATAAAGGGCAAGTATGTGACCATGGTGCCCACATTCGGATTGCAGCTCACGGGAGCCATCATCTCTGAGCATCCACTTATACAACTGAATCTTCTGATTTATGGCAGCAAGGAGTTTCCCATTGAAAGCATTGACAGAGTAAACAGACCCTTTAGTTTCCTTCTCAGCAATTAGTACAAGTTTTCCATCTTCCACAGCAAAAACCAATATCCGACCCTGAGATTATTTGGAGAACCAGCAAAAAGTTTGGTGACAACAACCAGGAAAGTATACAGTGAACTGAAAAGGTGACATGAAGAAATAAGCTGCCTACAAAAACCTAGAGAAAATATCTAGAAAAGCGGGATAAGATAAACAAAGTTCATAAGATCAGATCAAATATACATGCCAAGCAGAGAGAGAGGGACAGCAATTGACCTTGGTGGGCTCATTCTCTTCTGGCATTACATATGCAGTTCCAACACAGTAGTATACATTATTGTCATCAGAGAATGAACAGCTAAGGATAGAGCAACCGTTTTCAAATTGATCCAATGGATAAGTAAAAATGATCTCGAAAGTCTGGTCATCTAACAGTCGCACAAAGTGCATCTCAGAGTCTTCTGTACCAGACTGATTGTGTCTTAAAGTGCAGAGTGCAAATGTCCGCGTCTGTTCCTGATGACATATACGACGAGCATGCTCCCCAAGAGGAATAGTGCGTATATGAAGCTTTTGAATGTCATCGATGGTGCCAATTGATAATTCGCCTTCTTTGGCAATTGCAAGACTGTTGCAAAGAATAAATAGACTCAAGATTGTGACTACTTCATACATTATGTCGATTTCTAGAAAGAAACTGGCACTGGCATTATCGTAAATCGTAACTCACATCCACCCGAATAGGACACCTAAACATTAATCCCTACTTAACTCAAGCCCCACAGAAAAGTTAACCGTAACATCGCACCCTAAGTAATATTCTGGTAAGAATAAGATTCTGCCAAGGCATATCTGAAAGCTGTTGAGCTATATTACGAAAGCATAACCACATTTTACCTCTCCGGGAAAGCAGCAGAATTGAACTGGCACATGTGGCTCACTTCTTTCGAGTTTACATTGCTATACAGCAATTTTTTGTTGCTGCTGTAGATGACAGTTGGTCTATCAGACGCAGCAAAAACATGTGTTGAATTCTTTGATGAAAATGTACGAAGAGCAATGGGTTGGGTCCCCAAAGACACTTTCTTCCTGTCGGTCAGCTCACCAGACCTTGCATTCAAAACAAAATTCAAGAGATGGCCATCCCCAAGTGCGCATAACAAGTAAGATACCTGTAATTAAAGCTCAACATCTTAGCCCCATAGCAACGCATATATTGAAATCAGAATACCTGAAAGATTTACACAAATGTGAGTATGTTTTATCATTTCTCAATGGTTTTCCTCCTTGTTCATTACTAATATTCACTCACAACATAAGGAGGAATTATTCCCGAATAAATGCACAAAAAACTAACAAAATGAAAAATGAAACTCACCCCTTCAAAAGTACAAAGCAAGACAGAACGAGGAATTATCTCCCCTCCTAAAGCCTCTTTAGTGATAAGATTCAAGTCAGGAAGTGAAAAGATCCGAACACTGATATCTGTCCACATCCCCACCGCTGCTAGTTGACTATTATGTGGATTATCACTAATTGGATTAATATCCAAACACGAGACTTCATATTCCAACTGGGTATGTTTTACTTCCAACAACTCACCATCACCAATTTCAAGATAGACCAAACGCCCACCACCCGTCGCCAATAGAACCTGCCAAATAAATACATAATCAAAGGATCCTATAACTCATACAACCTGAAAACAAAAATATAACTGGCAAGCGGATGCAACTAGAAAGACATAAATGATGATAAATTCCAGATACCATGGCAATGCTAGCAAACTGAGAAAAACAAGATGGAAGCATGCTTTTCAATGTAACAGGAGAAATATTAACAGGATCAACAACAGACATGGGTAGTGCAATGCATGGATAACATACAACATCTAGCAGCCTCAAATAAACCTCCCCCACCATCCTACAGACAACTAAATGCACCTGAAAACCATTATTTACCAATATAGTATATACCTATGGCGCAAATTTAGAGGCCCAGTTGATAACATTACGGATCTGATTAATGATATATATTCATGTAAAAAGCAAAAATAATAACTGGCATCAAGTTAGAAACAGATTGACATATATAAGTAATCTAGTAAATCCTGATATGAAATAAGTCTAATGCTGGACTTGATTGGCTTCTCAACATATATTCATTCACAATCTTATCCAATAACTTGTAATACCTGAGAGGCATTTGCGGTACCAACATTGATCGCATACCCAGCTGGAACTAACCATTGGCTGCGGAGCTCTCTGGTGGTAGCACTAACCAATCTTACAGCGCCTGATGTCACCTGAACAATTCAATTCAAAACGAAACACCAACCAAAATAACTCATCTCAGAATGTGATTGGCTTCAATCGTTTCTCCACAATTCGCATTTACAAATGTATTGTATGATGTGCACCTACTACACATGCATTTTCCAGATTAGTTGTGATCTCATTCCCATGAAAATAAAAATATCTTAATCTCTATGTTGCTACGATAAGAAACTGAAAATTTTTCCTTAGCATGATTTTATCACTTCAGAGGATATATTACTAGAAGAATCCGGTAGCTCCAGATAAAATGAAAAACATAAAGAAGAAAATGCAAGACGAAACTCAAAAGGCAGATTAATCTTGAATGGGGTCCAGAGTCATTTGGGCTGATCACACATCCCTACTTTTTCCCCCATTTTTGCCAGAAAAAACACATCAATGTAGTCTTTTTCAACCAAGCATAATAGGTATCATGAACAGAATATCTTATTCCCAGATATGAGATGACCATGATATTTTAGGGTTCGCTAATATAAAGAAATCAATTTTAGGTTCAAGGAAAGTCCGAGTGTCCATAATAAGGATTTCACCGTTGAAAATCACCATACCTGAACGAGTTGATCATGAACAGCATCATGGCAAAATAAAGTCTGGCCATCTGAACAGAAACCTTCTATCTCGGTTTCCTCCAATTCATCCTCCATGTTCATTGCCAAAATACGTGTCTCCGTAATAAAGCTAACGACCAAGAAAGTATCATAGGGGTCTTCGGTAGATGATCGCAATGACCACATACCTTTAATCCCTTGAAGCTCCACAGATGCCTATAAGAGATAAAACATTAGATTATACTACTCGAATGAGGTTACGTTACAAAAAAAATAGAGATACAGACTGGCGTAAGATAAAGTTAATGACTGCTATACCTGCTCATTTATCCCAATTCCATTGCGCACAATACGTAAAGACCCGTCTTTATAGGCTCCAGAGCAGGTAACAACCTGACCTTGGCCTTGCCTCTCCAAGTCAACAACACAGAAGTCGACAATAGGCCCTAAATTGACATACCTCTCGATGACTTCCACATAAGAACCTTTTGCATCGGGTTGAAGATTAAGCTTGATAAGCTGGATGGCAATCATCAAAGAATATAATTTAGGTGGTATCAGATGCAATTGAACTGGCACTAGAGATCACTAGGTTACACTGAAGGATGCATGTGCAATACGCTTGGAATTGTGACAAAAGGAGGGGTGGTCTAGCAAGTACCTATGAGCACACTCTGATCTCACATATACTAGAAATGACAAATAGTAGAATTCAAACATTCAGAATCTATACAATCACCATCGTAACAGCAACTGTGTGCCGAAGTAAACATATCTAGTTTTTAGAACAACAATGAAGAGCAAAAGTACATATATCCAACAAACCTGTGAATCTCCATAGCTAGAACCAACAAATACAACAGCATTATCAAGATATGATATTGAAGATGCAATCGATGTTTCCCCTAATAGCTCAATTTTGAGACCAGTTACCCTGATGGATCAGATAGTGCAAAAAGAAAAAGAAATAGGCAAGTCAGATAGTCATGCATAGGCTTCACAAAATAAAAATCAAGAGAAGAAGAGAGTAAAATCACTTCTCCTTCTCATGAGTAATAACTAGAAGGTGAAGAAGTCCACTGTGATCCCCAAGTAAATAACGTGAACCATCAGCATCAACTTTCCCATAAGCCCTTGTGATCGACTACATATCCAAAACATAAAAAGGAATAAGACTCGCAATACAAAGTGGTTTATGTCACAAAAGGTAACACACCACCTACAGGTCTGATTGGGATTGCCTTGAATGCTGATGCACTGCAATACACAATTGTTTCCTCCCCAATAATTATTACACCACAAAGAGGAGGTGGAACTGGGATTAACAACTCTGCTCCATTATCAAGATTGTTCTGAGACCAAGGACCCTCAAAGAA
>JAOYMZ010046170.1:0-14603 GCA_025802335.1 Pinguicula primuliflora | reverse complement strand
GATTGCGTACATCTTACCCTCCCCAGACCCTGCTTAGGGGCGGGATTTACTGGGTATGTTTGGTTTGGTTTGGTTTGGTTTAATAGTGGTAGTGGCAAGACCCCTCATGACTCGACCCAGCATCTTACCAACTAAGTTGCATTTCGTTGTTTCTCTTCAGGTATTTATATCTTCGATGGGGCATGGATTTGTCGAAAATGGTGGTTTTCGTTGGGGAAAGTGGAGACACCGACTATCAAGGCTTACTTGGTGGTATTCACAAGTCTGTCGTACTGACCGGAGTTTGTAGCAGCACGCATAGCAAACTCGATGCTAATCGAAGCTATCCACTTACCGATGTAATATATTATGATAGTCCGAATATTGTGAGAACATCCGAAGAATGCAGCAGCTCAGGACTCAGAGCCTCATTGGAGAAACTAGAGGTCCTCAAGAACTGAACTCTCCCCTTCCCAACCAGTGTACATGTCCTTCGCAAAATAATCCAGGTACTTGATTTTCCTGATCATTATAGTATACTGTACAAGTTAAGTTAGGCTCCTTGCAGATTGTTTACATCCGAAGAACTTTGTTACATGCGTTGTTCATTCATATAAGAAATCTTGATTGTTACATGTCTTACGAACCTCTGCTCGTATTACTTCCCTCTTTCGCAGCATTCCTTTTGTGTACATATTCTCCCTGGAAACGGTATGCTTGTTTTGCGCAGCTCGGTTCCTTGGATATGTAATGGTGGATACTTGACAGATAATACATTGTACATGTCTGTGTGTGGATTTGATCACCATAATAATCTGTAATCTAGCTTTAATATATAAAATGTTTGTAACCTTATCTTCAACGATAATGTGACTTCCTCAGACAACTTTCTAAGTTGTAGAATCTCGATCATGATCAGTTCATGTAAAATGCTAAAATGACTAAAATACCTTATTAGGTAAATTTGCGAAATAAGTTTAATCAAATCAGTCAACTTATCAGTTCACCTTATCAGTCACCTCATCAGTCACCAGTAACAGTCAGATTTGTTAAACACAGTCTAAATATTACCCAAATCAAACACAAGTAAACATGCTTTCAGTGATATTCGAATCAAACAGTTAAACAATATATACAACACTCGGAAAAATAATGAATCTGGATGTAAAAAATTAATACTCGTAAAAATTACCAGTTCCAACAATTAGTCAATTTATCAATGTTACACTCGAAAAACAGAGTCAAGACACAAGCCAACAACATTCCTAAAAATAAGTACAAGTTCATTGATTTTGTCCAGGGGCCACATTTCTATATCTTGCAAACATAGAAGTGGTCATTTCATCCCTCTTTATCGTCCATGCAGGAGATTATTCCAATGTACAACATATTCTGTAGGAAAATCTGTGTATGTCTGGCCATATGATTGTGGTTCATCCTCAAACTCCTCTAGAAGATCATTTGGTTGATTATCTTTGAGAAAGTTGTGGAGAATAGCACAAACATCTATCACCTTGATCCGACACCTTATCCTGTAGTACATAGATGTCCTCAACACTGCCCAGCGATGTTTTAGGATGCCACACGTGCGCTCAGTCACATTCCTTGCCGTAGAGTGCTTCAGATTGAAGTACTCTTTCGCATTCTGCAGAGCTCGATTCCCAGTGGCCCATTCCCGCAGATGGTATCATGTACGACGATATGGGACCAAAAAACCTTCACAATTCATGTACCCATTATCCGCACGGTAGTATGTGCCTTCAAAACATAACATACCATCAGATAAATTGAAGCAAGTACCTTGAAAATATTGGACGAATTACCTTGAGGAACTTTCAATCCATTAAGTCGACTCAACGTATCTTTTAACACTCATGCATCAGTAGCTGATCCCTCTCATCCTGACAGGACGCAGACAAAGCGACCTTCACGGTCACATACACCGGACGTTGATAGCTATCTGGCGTTTTCTTGTCCTGAATCGCGATATTTTTTTGTAGTTGACATGAACGGGGACATATGTCCCGTCAAGAGCCTCCAGACAACCCTGCACGATTTGTGTACTTATCAGCACATGAGCTATAATCACCAAGAATATGAACATGAACTATTATTAACCTTACTGGAAATATACCCCAACGCTCATTCGTAGAATCTTCTGGTACGGGAACAGGTTGAACAAATAGCTTGAGTTTGACAACCGCATTTAAGACCTCGTGAAAACATATAAGTATCGTGCGCATTGACCTCTGGAAGTCATACCTAACGGTTCTAAACTTGTAGTTGTGACCTACTATCTTAAAGAATATTGCAATTTTATCTTCTGCACTAACATAAACATCATCACAAACTATTTGTCCAACACGAAGAATAGTGCAAAGACGATAGAATGCATCCTTAGGCTGTCTCCAACCTTGGTAGAAGTTTCCTCCCTTTTTACCTACACCTATCACATAACTTATTTTCCTCCTAATACACCTCATCTTTTCTAGATCAATATTTTCTCTCTCCAATCTATCATTCATATTCCACAACCATATAAGGAAATTTTCACCCCGACAATTTCATCATTATTATTTTATAATTTATTTTATCTTATTATTTTATAATTTATTATTATCTTATAATTTATTTTATTATATATATTGGGGCTCAATTTATGAAGTGAACCCCAATATACATGGAAAGTGGTGGAAGGAAATCCCCTCACCCACCTTCCACTTGCCAATTTCCATGAACATCACAACCTTGATATCCATGGAAATTGGACTTTGTGGAAACCGGCAACCGGTTCCCTTTAATTTTCCTTTCCTTGTGGACAGTCTTAGCCATTCTTTGATGATCAAAACAGTCAATATCATTTCCTAAAATCAACTTGTTCAAATATTCTATTTGTTTATGTAGATGCTGAATGAAGCTATACGTAATTTCGTTTGGGCGGCACACTCGTTTTGAACCTTCAAGTTTCTCTGCATGGTCGAGTGAATCTAAGATTGAAAGCAAAGTCGAGACATTGCAGAAATTCTTGTATTTGTCAGACCTCTGGAAAAACAAATCAAACAAAAAACATAATTAAAATCTCAAACATCTCGATCGCACGAAATCAAACACTGAACAAAATCTCACGATGTTTCAGAAAAACAACTAATTTTACGTTAACAAACCAATTTCGAACAAGATCTCACGAATTCAAATCTCAAGAAACGAACCAATTTATAAATCAAAATTTCGATAGAAAATAAACTTAGATTCGTCGAAATTAAACAGCTAAAAGTTGGAATCAATACTTACCATATAGCAGTACCAAGTATATTTGAAATAAAATCTATGGATTCGTCGAAATTGAAGATGAAATCAGCAACACAAAATCTAGGGTTCGTGTTCTTCGAATCGCAAAAGAGGAATTTTGTTCACCGAATTGCGAAAGAGTAGAGAATTTTGTATATATAGTTGGTGGGTTTGTAATTTAGATGAAGAGTTAAGGGTATTTTCGTCTTTGGATGTTTAAGACAATTCATAACGCTTGAAATAACATGTGATTTCGGGGATTGAAATAGTGCTGCTAATCAATCCACCGATAAAAGTCGGTAGATTTGAAGAGTTGTACTTTCGATAACGCTCGAAATCAAAGTCTAAGTAAATAAGTTTTGCAATTTGATTACGGTCGTTAAAAACTGCAATAATGTTCGTAATCAAATGCTATCACATGCAGTAAGCGGACCATAACAAAACTATACAACCTCTTAAATTTAGATGACTCTTAAATACAATTCATGTTTTATCCCAATCACTTTTAATATGATTAAGATTATTTGTGGTCCAAGCTTCCCTTTCAAGATTATGTCAATGGTCACCACCACAAACTTGTTCAATCATCTACCTAAATTAGATGAGCCTAGAGGCCACTTCATTTGTGTCCCCCTAGCAGATAGAAAGAGCAGAGCAGGTATATAGCATCAGAAAATCGGCCCGATCCTTTTGGCCCGGATCATGTGTTCGCAGGTTTGTATGTACCACCTTATAAGGAAGGTGTGACTATTTTCATTAAAACTTTAAGTTAAAGGTAAATTTTTTGGTAGGTAACTAAATGATTTTATTATGTACATAATTTGCATATCTGCCATTTTGCAGGAGCACTTAACGTTATCTACATATGCTAGCAATAGGCTCCCTGCACCAGTTTGAAAAAAGTCACAGCCAGATAAATTTTCATTTTCAATTTCCACCAGCATTCAAGAGTTCTGGGGAGTTTCATTTTCCATTTTAAATTCGCAACACGTATCCCCATGGATTGTTATTGAGACATGTGTAGTTTCAATACAACTTTTCATCCATCATAGCCACCTTCTGTTAAAATCAGTGTTCGAAAAGTCAGGATGCGAAGGTAGAGCGGCAGGAGGCTGTCCAGCTCCAAGGGTGCTTAGGAGGCTCCTAGCCGCGTGGCACAAGCATTTTAAAAAAATTTCGGATAGGGCAACTGCCTACGCGGTGCACTCACAAACACTTGTTAAAATCAATGAGTTCCATCAAATGTCATAAGTATGGCCAGTGAATAGTATCAAAACGCCAGTTGAAAATCAACTTTGAGAAGGGAGAAATGCTTTTTTCTTGACTTAGCTTCGTGTAGAATTTCGTTTGCCAGCACAACACTGTCAAAAATATGCCTCTTTGGTATAAAACCTACCTGATTTAGGGAGATTAGCCTAGGGAGAACTCGGCTCAATCTGGTTTCCAGCACCTTAGATAATAATTTATACACACTTCCCACCATTGATATTGGATGTAAATCAATAATATGGTAAGGGTTTGAAGTCTTAGGTGCCAAGCCCACAAGAGTAGAGTTGAGGCCTTTTGTTAGTCTTGGCGTTGTCCGAAATTCTTCAGAGAAATTTGAGGAAAATTAGTCAAAATGATAGCACCACGTTTTTTTATAAGTTGATAATATTTGTTTCTCAATTAAGATTTATTTCAACATATAACGCACGAAATCCAACACATGAATTAAACACCAACAACCAAGTGAAAGTTCCTTAGTTCATGTCACCCTTGAACACTTGGTAACTTACATAATTATTCAATATCATTTTAGGAGAATCCTTTGCACCTTCATGCAACACCAAATATCAAGATGACATTGGTTTAGTGGTGTGAGTGTGGGTGATTATGTGACGCATTCGAGTACTGGTACCACCCAAAAAAATGCTAACACCAAATGAAAGTGTTATGACTGCACTATCTTCCAATCAAAAAATATTTGCACGCAACCATTTCTTTATAATTAATTTTTATTTATGAATGTAAGTGTAGGGCCGGGAAAATAGCTAACAGCAACGCAATTACACGACCTTTCGCAAAGGAAGAGTCAATTTAGGTCTGTGTGATCTTCCCGTCTATCAATAAATATACAGTTGAATTATTGTGGCATTAACTCCAATATCATAAATTAATTGGGTACAAAAGTGGTTGTCCTAATAAGTCGTCGAATAACACCATGACTTGATTGTGAAAAGGAAAGTTGAGATTGAGAAAAGGTTGTCAAAATACCTACCAAAAAAAAAAGTTGTCAAAATTGGGTTTAAACATTTGATAGCAAATTGGGCATTAAATCTTTTTTTTTTCCAGAAAAGAATTTTATTAAAAATAATAATCAGTTGATGCGGAGCATTTACATGATCACCTCTTGATCCTTCCAACAAAAAGCTTTAGGATGATATTTTTCCGCCTCCTTCGGGTAAACCCCTGACAGGGAAAATCTTAGAATAGGAAAGAGTATGACGACATATATCTCCTTGAAACATAGTGAACATATAATACATGAAAATAAGGATTTGTCTCCTATGCT
Organism: Pinguicula primuliflora; assembly: GCA_025802335.1. NCBI lineage: Eukaryota > Viridiplantae > Streptophyta > Magnoliopsida > Lamiales > Lentibulariaceae > Pinguicula > Pinguicula primuliflora. Next base: position 8,782 of record JAOYMZ010046170.1, on the reverse strand, counting down.
CTAGTACCATTTGATCCTCTTTGTTTTCTGGAGTAGGTATGAGTTCTGTCCCGCTGCAAGATGGTTTGTAGTTCATCCGGGAGCTGATCCAGTATGACTAGGTTGTTGAGAGACTGTAGTGCTCCTTGCTTTGCTAGGATATTCGCTGCTTGGTTGGTTTCTCTATAACAATGTGTTATAGAGCATGAGAGAAAGTGCTCCTTCAGTTTGTTGATTTTCTTAAGCTGTTGTCTTATCTTCTATGGTACTTTTTGGGCCTGCAAAAGTCCATTGACTAGTAACAAAGTGTCAGTTTGTACTTCTAAGTATTGAAAATGTTTCTGCCTTGCTAATTAGAGTCCGGTGACCAAGGCTTGGACCTCTGCTTCTATAGATGTGTTGCAGTTGCAATGAGATAGGAAGGAGATAAGTTCATCCCCTTAATCAATGCGAAATACACCTCCTAACCCTGCTGAAGTCCCAAAAAAACTGTCATCCACGTTCAATTTGATATAGGAAGGATGTGGAGGTATCCATCTTAGCTGTTTGATTCTTGCGATCAATTTCAGTGGAAGAGAGAGTTCCAACTGTTGCATGATATGTTGGCCTTGAATAGTTGCAGGTTTGAAAAAATTTCCTCCCTGCAGAATGTCTCGAATCAGCCTGAGAGATGAGTGTAAAACCTCCTGTGAGTTTGGCAAACTCGAGTTAAAGCAGATGCTGCATCTCATTTTCCAGACTTCCCAACATATAACCATAGGTATTAGTCTCCTGAGGAAAACCAGTGTCCTGTTGCTTGAACCAACCAACCAGGCCTCCAGATTGTGTGAGGCGATGGAAATCTACATGATGCTATCAAAGAAAGTCCAAACTTGTGTTGCAAGTTCACCAGCTGAAAGAAGATGATTAGCAGTTTCAATATGCCCTGCTGTAAGACAGCAAGAGCATTTATAAGCAATGGAGATTCCTTTTTTCCTTATATTTAAGTCAACTGCCACAATGCGATGCAATATTTTCCACATAAATATACTGATTTTGATTGGGATGTTGCTGTCCCAGATTCATTGGAAGTTGATATTGCTCTCCCTGCTCTGTCTGATTTGGCTCCAAGCAGTTTTGATTGTGAAATTCCCATCCTCATTTAGCTTCCATATCATCGGGTCTTGCTCATCCGAGTATATAGGAATGGCTTCAATAATTTAGCAGAGTTGTGGAGGGGTGTAGCTTCTTAGCATAAGCTCATTCCATTTATCTTGCAACCAAAAATTTTTGACTGGCACATGGCTTAGGAAAGGATGTAAAGCCGGTTGTAACTGTGACAGACCATGCCAGTCATCTGAGTAGAAATTGCAGTCCCCGATTCCTAGGATCCAAAAAGTATTTTGTAGCATAATTTCCTTAACTGATAGAATTCTTTTCCAGCAATGAGAGTCTTGAGCTTTGTGTACTGCAGTGGTTGGATCCAAGTTTGTGCAGTACTTTCTGAGCATGAAATCTGACCATAAGCTATTATGTTTCTTCAGTCTCCGCCACAATTTCATTCTAAATGCCTTGTCCACATCACGCAAATTTCTGCAGCCCAAACTTCCTTCAGCAAGAGGTAGACAGATATTACCCCCATGACTTCCACTAATATTTCTTCTTAGCATCTGACCAGCTCCAGAAAAAATTTACCAACAGGGTTTCTATAGTTTTGATAACTTTAGAGGGAGGACTTAGGACCATCATCAGAAAAATAGGCATACTCGAAAGTACATATTTAATCAGGATCAACCTACCCCCACCGGATAAGGCAGACGAGGACCAACCATCTAGTTTCTTTTGTAGCTTGGAGATTAGGCTAGAGAACAAGGTTGGTGATGTTCTTCGTGTGTACAGGGGTGCTCCTAAATATTTGGCAGGAAGGGAAGCCTGCCAGAATCCTGTCCATTGCTGGATGAGGTTGGTTCTGGTCTCAGATAGTCTAGGAGGAGATATAAAGTTGCTTTTATGTATATTAACTAGTTGACTAGACAGTGCTTCATATTTGTGAAGAATCCCAAGTACTGCATCTAAGGTAGGCTTAGACCCTCGATAGAAAATAAGCACATCATCAGCATAAGTAAGGTGTGTAATTATTGGGCAGCCTGTAAGGACACCATACGTGTATGATTGGCAACTATTCATCAGTTTTTCCAGATTTCTGCTGAGAACCTCTGCTCCAAGAGTAAAAAGCAATGGAGATAATGGGTCACCTTGTCTTAATCCTCTAGAAGTTTTAAAATAGCCGTGAGTAGAACCCTCTGATAAAATAGAGAAATGGCAGCTAGATATGATTTTCCAAATGCTGTCAATGATGAATTCCCCAAATCCAAAAGCTCTGAAGACTTTAATAAGGTAATACCATGAGACTCTGTCAAAAGCCTTTGCCATATCGAGCTTTAGTGCAACATTGTTACCTCTGATTGGTTTGTTGAGGTAGTGAAGCATCTCCTGAGCCAACAGAATATTGTCTGTGATATTTCTGCCAGGAACAAAACCACTCTGCTGTGGGGAGATAATTTTAGGTAAGACCTTATTAATTCGGTTTGCCAACAGCTTGGAGAGAATTTTGCCAATGAAGTTGCATAGACTTATAGGTCTATAATCAGAACAGGATTCTGGGAGAGTGACCTTTGGTAGTAGGCATAGAATGGTGTTTGAGTAAGCTCCATTTAGGTCCTTCCCAGTAAAAAAGGATAGCACAACTTTCACTACATCCAGCTTGATAATCTCCAAGCACGATTAGAAAAAAGCACCTGTGAATCCATCAATACCAGGAGAGCTGTACTTGCTCAGACTAAAAACAGTCTCCTTTACTTCTTCATCTGATGTTCAGGAACACAACATGTCATTCATTTGTTCTGATATTAACTTTGGAATTACATCCAGCATAGAGTCATCTTGACTAATTGGTTCAACTGTTAAATGACTTGAGAAATGTGTGGCTAGCAGGTTTTGGATTTCTGCCTTGTCAGTGATCCATATTCCTGCATCATTTTTCAGTCTGGAGGTGGCTATGTGATGTCTTGCTAATTGCACAGATTTATGGAAGAATTCAGTGTTCTGATCACCTTCCTTGAGCCATTTTATACGGGATTTCTGTTTTCAATAAACTTCTTCTGCTAGAAGATGCCTCTTATATGCTGCTCTTTCTTTGTGCAGTTCAGTTCTATCCTCCAGGGAGCCAGTTGAGTCATATTTGATTTCCAGCGCTGCAAGTTTATCTTCTGACTTGCGAATATTTTGAAAGATATCTTCGAAAATTTCCATGTTCCATTTACGCATTTGGAATCTCAGCCTGGTTAGTTTAGCTCCCAAGATATGCAGACCATTGTCATAGGTAATAGGTTCATCCCATGAAGCCTTTATAACCTGTTGGAAAGAGTGATGCAACATCCAGAATTCCTGGAATATAAACCTTGAAACTTTGGGAGTTGTGGATGAGGCTGTTGTGATGATCATTGGGCTGTGATTAGATTGAAAGCGATTTAAGTGTGTCACAGTATAGGGGGAGCAGCAAAAATCCATTTATCAGATATCAGCACACAGTCCAATCTTTGTAGTATTCTATCCTGGCCTGTTTGGTTGTTGGACCAAGTGAATATGTTGCCACTAAAGCCTGCATCTTTGAGTTAGCAGATGTTAATAGCATTTTGGAAGTCTTGAGCAGCACCACTATTTATTGGTAGTCCTCCTGCCTTCTCTTCTGGTGATAGTATTATATTGAAATCTACACCTAGCAGAATAGGATCTTGAATTAAGCTGAGTTGCTGTGCCATATCATTCCACAGCTGGATTCAGTCATTTTTCACATATTTGGCATAGATGTCTCCCAAGTAAAACTCAAATGCTGTGGCAATGCATTTTAGCTTAAGAATTGCTAGCTGCTCAGAATCAAAATGTATTGATACCTCCCAGTTGGATATCCAAAAGCACCATATTGTATTCAAGGTATTGGCAAAACAAGAAGACAACTTGAGTTTGCGCATGACTGCAGATAGTTGAGTTTGGTCTTGCATGGGTTCAAGTAATACTAAAATGGTCAGCTTGTGTACTTTGATCAGCTTTTTCAATCGTGCTAATGTGAGTGGGTTATTCACTCCCCTGATATTCCAGATCATGGCTGAGAGTATCATTGTTTTGTAGCTTTTGACCGGTTTGGATATTTTAGGCTTTGTAGCAATCCTTACTTTTTTAACATATCTCCTTTTCTTCTTTGTATGATTGACATATTCATCTACTTGCCAATTTTTCATAGTGGCAAGGTCTGGGGCTTCAACAGATTCTGTGTCAGAGTTTGAATGGTTTTCATCTTCAAGGTCAGCATCCCAAAAGTGTGACAGAGGAGCATCAGTCATGGTAATCGAGATGTCAATCATATCTTCATCGTTGTCTGATTCTTCTATCACATCCAATGTGCCCTCATCCTGGTAGAGAGGAGGTTCATTGTCCTGTTCTGAGGCATCATTGTGGATAGGGTTTTGTTTGTCTCCTGTAGTTGCTTCTACTTCAGAATTTTTGAAGGCTGATTTCTTCTTGCCTGACTGCCTTTTGGAGCTAGATTGCTTCTTTGAATGCTCAGGAGCGGGGGTTGTTATTTGTGCTACATTCACTGCTTCAACAGGGGAAAGGAGACTTGGGCTTGGAGATTTTTGTGTAGCTGTTCTTGAAATTGAGGAGGTTTTCTCAGGAACAGTAGTAACTTCTTCCATCTCTTTTCTGTTGTTCAAGTCAGCAGTTTTCTTATTCGGTTCCTCCACTTTGTTTAGGTCATCCTCAATAGGTTCATGATCATTATCCTCATCAGAGGCCAAGACAGCAAAAGCATTAGCAGTTTGTATAATAGATAAATTATACTGATCAGGAATCACCGAGGGTTCAGAATTATTGTTACCTTGGCCGAAGGTTGTAGCTATTGATATAGCTCCAACCCTCGTTGTTGAGGAACTACTTCAGACTCGATCAGTCGAGTCTTCATGGCAGTGGAGCGATTGTTTAGCAATTTATGCCTGTAGATGAATTGAGTCCTAACAGGTGCATTAAGGTTAGCAGCAACATTTGGCTGCACATTTATTCCATTCCTTTTCTTCTCCCTGAAACGGTTTTGCCTGTGAGGCTACTTGAATTCCTCAGCATCTTTTGATACAACTTCCTCTTTTGGATGGTCATTTGGCTTTGGATTTGTTTTTGCCATGTTTGCCTTTTTCGGATGCAAAATTTTGCATTCTTTTTGGTTATGACCCTGTCTCATACAATGTAGGTAATATGCTGGCCGTCGTTCAATATGGAGGGGCTGCCAAAAGTCTTCAAAGCCTTCTGATTCAACATATACTCAGCTAGGAGGAGAGGTTAATAGATTCAGTTCTGCACACACCTGAACGAGACTAGGCTGTGCCAGCAGTTCTATTGCATTATCAATCTGCAAGGGAGTACCAACAGCACTTGCAATACAGTAGATGGCATCTTTACGATATAAATGCACTGGGAGGTTAAGCAATGATATCCACACAGAAGCAATATGTGATTCAACATTAGCCTTAAAATCAGGAGTCCACTTAAATACACGCATAGGAAATTTCTTAAGGAACCATAGTTCTCGGAGCCATACTCTATCTCTATCCTCCTCATTTGAGAATCTAATCAAGACATGTTTTTGGTCTAGATGACCAACAGTAACTTGAACTTTGAACCCAATTGCTACTATCAGCTTTTTTGATTCAATCATCGATGAATGGCCATGGCTAAATTTGCCCACCAGTGTAAGGGCCAGTGGCGCAGATAGAGATGCAATTTCCTCCTTCGTAAATGTAATTTTTGGCTCACCTTTCCATTCTCCCAGTTGCTTCAATGGTATTGGCGCATAGGAGGAGTTATTCCCTGCGCCAAATAGAGTAGCAAAAGATCTCTGAATAGTTGTACCATCAGACTTGAATTCTGCACCAGAGAGGGGAGGAAAAGCCTCCTGCGGTAGTGCAGCCAAAGAGCCGGACATGGGCTGGTGTAGACTATCAACCACAGAGCGGGATTATTGCATATGAGTCTGCCGGAGTTGCCAGAGTGCTAGATTTTCGGCCAGAGTGTGATGGCAGCAAGGGGAATTCAAAATCGCACACAATAGTTCATTTTTCACCAGAGGGTTTTTCTTACCGCTCATTAAATTGAATTTGTTAATCTCTCACTCATTTTTGTGAAGTCTAAGAGGGAAGGACGGGATAAGAGAGACCTTCTCTCTCCTCCGTTTGCTAATTCAATAATGATTTCACCTCGTTATCAAAAAGATATTTGTATGGTTGCTGGTACTGAACTACATGTGATATGATCAAAGATATTGGTGATTCTTATTTTACTTCCTTGTTTGATGAATCCCATGATGTAGCGTGAAAGAGTAAATATAAGTTGTTTTAAGATATGTGAACAAAAAGGGAGAAATAATTTTTCGTTTTCAATGAATTGAGCATGTTTCTTATACATCTGCAGTTGCGCTGAGAGATTATTTCTTATTATGGATTAAGTATATCAAGATTATGTGGTTAAGGTTATGATGGAGCAAGTAATATTCAAAGTGCACTAAGAGGTTTGAAAATCTTAATTTTACAAGAGAATCCTTGTACTTTTTATATTCATTATTTTACCAATCAAGTTTAGTTGAGTTTGATATCTATTTTGAGGTCTCATATTAAGATAGAAGGTTTATTTACCATCTTATTAAGGTTGCAAATATTGTTGTTGCATCGTATAAGAGGTTAGATGCAAGGTACGACAAATTTTACTATTGCAATTTAAATTTTGATTAATTATTTCGGACTGATATAGGATTTAAACAATTTAATTAGTGGCTAAATATCCTCTAATGAGTCAAATTGGGCCAACCTCCTTCAATTGCAATTGAAGGAGGTCGGGTAAATGTTTGGGTTTGCGTTGTTGGCCCAAAGATGAATTTGGCATGGGGAATTGATCGGAAACCAAACTTCCTGGTCATCACCTTCTGTACGGAGGAGGTGGAGAGGGAAAAATCGCCAATTGAACAGCAGGGTATAAAGAGAAAAGGTGGGGGGATCGAGCTAGGGCAAAAGGAGGAGAAAGGGGGAGCTAGCGAGTGTGTGAGAACGATAATGCGAGAGCTGAATCTTGAAGCAGTAGGTGGTCGATCTGAAAAAAATGCGTTGGTCGTGGCCAGGGTGGGGCGTAACCGGCGATGCTCACAGCACCTGTTGTTGTGTAGCATCTCCGGCGATCGACAAATGATGTGGAGAGAATCACATTTCCGGCTTAGCCTCAAAACAACGATGGTTGTGCGGGATAAGGGTCGTTTATGTCGATTTGTGTGTGATATTGCTGGAACCTTGTTGTTTGATTTGTGTTATACTCGTTACCCTCCCCGTTCATGCCCCGCTAGGTAGATAATGGAAATGTATTGATACTGGTAGTTTGATTGTATCTTGGATTTGTGATATGTGTTTTTCCTTCCCTGAATATGCTCGATCGCTTAACATGTGTGGTGAAAGTGAGTAAATCTGTTATGTGCATTTATTTGATCGTCGTGGTTGATTTGGCATGTTCACGGTAAGAATCGTGTTCGTATAATCGTGTATGAGATTTCGAAGATCGGGATGTCAAAGTGTGAAAGCAGGAGGAGAGTTGAGGGGTGATCGAGTGATTAACGCGATTGTTAGCCTGAGAACTGCTACTTCGAAACACCGAAAAAAATTCATTAAAACTTTCAGAATCATCATGTCAAAATATTCAAGGAACTGGTTATAGAGTTCGGTTTCGACGGCTCCGTTGCAAAAGAAAACTAAACCCTATAAATATAGGATTAAAGAGAAACAAACTTAACTCAAAATTTAACCGGTATAATCCGATTTCCATAATTAAATTTTTTGATTGGTTCTCAAAAGGTTTCGAAACGAGAATTCCAAAAATATTGACAGATTTTTCGACGACTCGAAGTCGCCGAAAAATTAATTCGGTATGGATAAATGCCTTGTAAAACTAGCATTAATATTTAAACTAAACATTGATCTTATATGTTACTAAGTTTGATGTTTATGAACATGGTATAAGATGATATGAGCTAGAGTTGAAAATTGGGGACCGGACTGTCGGTCCAGTCTGGACCGTAGACCGACGGTCCAGATTTCTTCGGATACCACCAAACTGCGATTTTTTTTAATTATTTTTTTATATGAGATCCATTGGACTCATAGAACCAATAAGGCAGTGGCACGCGTCACTGTCTTATTGGCTCTAAGAGCCAAACGACTCTTATATCCATTTGTGTTATAAGCGCCATTGGCTCAATTTTTTTTCTTTTTTTTATTATGTTTAATTAATAATTTACCTATAACTATCCCCATTTCACCCCTAAAAATTACTAATCATTTCTCATTCTTGTATTCTTTTATTCTTCTCTACTATTTTGAGATTCTCTATATTATGGCTTCTTCTTCAAGTTCATCATCTAAGAAGTCGAAGACCACATCCCTAGTGTGGAATCACTATAATTACGATTTTGATTTATAAAATATTTTTTAGAATTATAAAAAAAATAGAGTTATAAGATTTTTTTTTGAATTTTTTTAATAAAGTCAACACCGCTGGTCTAGACCGCGTGATGCAAACTGCGGTTTGCGCAGTCTGGTCCAATTTCGGACCGCGAAACCGCGGTTTGGCCTAAGACGGTCTGATCTGGTCTGAGTTCTAGATGATGGAATGATTATAGCTCTGGGAATGTATTGAGACGAGAATTACGCAGCGGAAAACATACCTGAATCCATTACTG
>JAOYMZ010046159.1:0-14605 GCA_025802335.1 Pinguicula primuliflora | reverse complement strand
AGGTTTATAACATTTAGCTCTTAGGATTTATACCATTTAGTCCTTTGGTTTATACCATATAAATAAGGTTTTAGTTTTTTACTGCGGCTTTTATTAATTTTGAACAATAGCATTTAGTCCTAGAATTTATGCATTTACCCCTTGGGTTTATCCCATCTAAATAGGGTTTTAGTTTTTTTAAGGCGGCGAAGCCGCCGTAATATTAATTTTGGAAAATAACATTTAGCCCTTGGATTTATAGCATTTAGCCCTTTGGTTTTATACCATTTAGCCCTTGGGTTTATACAATTTTTTGTGATTTTTATACTTTTTTTGTATGTTAAGTTGGTGTGATGGTATTTAATTAATTTGTGTTCTAATATAACCAAATTGGAGTGCAGCTGAGATGGTACATGGGGCTACGCGAGTGGGGCCAACGGGTGAGGGTGGCGAGAGTTCCAATCCCCAACAGCTGCAAAAAATTTCGGATTTTTTGGAGAGCGTCACACTCCCATTGCGTGTACCGGGCCCGGTACAGTTCTATTCAATATTTTATGGCCTACAACACTCAAAATTTTAGTTTTAATCTTTGTGTCATAGTGGTGAAAATTGGGCAACCCATGCGGATTCGGCAGTGCACCACCACGAAATTACGAATTTATTAATATATTTTTTTATAAAAAATTTTTGGCTGCAAGAGCCCGAGCCCTTGAGCAATTTAACGGCTCTTTGAGACGTTATTTTTTTTTAATATATTTTTTTTATTTTTGTTAAATTTTGCCTATAAATACCCAATTTATCCCTTTAAACAATTATCAACAATTTCTTACAATTCTTCTCTATTTTTCGTTAATTCTCTACATTATGGCTTCTTCTTCAACTTGTCTATCTAAGAAGTCGAAAACCACATCCGAAGTGTGGAATTGGTATGATTAAGTAGTTGAGATTGAGGAGTATGACACGAAGAAGGAGTGGGCTAGAGACAAATACTGTACAAAGGTTTACATCCGAAAATGGTTGAAATATTGTCTTGCATCCGGGATTGAGAGCGGAATAATAGGTGAATCGAGAATATTCTAGATGAAGAAGATATTTGATTGTATTTATTTTTCAGAAAATTCTAAATATTTTGTAATAGTTTATCTTATTTCTAAAACAAAAATTTAGAATTTTAATATAATTCTTTTTTAAAAATTGTTTTTGTTTAACCCGACCCGGATCCGGGTCGGCTCGTGGTTTCGCGGTGCACCGCACACCGCACGGTTAATTAACCGTGCGGTGTGAATAGCAGCCGATTTAGACCGCACTGTCGCGGTCCGGTGCGGTCCAAATCAGATTTTCACCACTATTGTGCCATTGCAATACCCAATAACGAGCAATCGCACATAGCAGAATAGCATTTCCCCCGGCCGCAATGTAAGTATCTTTGGGTAATTTCTAACCTAGGAGTTCAAATTAAAATAGAATTCAGGACCCTTACCAGCGAATTATTTTTTCGATATTCTTTCTTCATGGCAGGCTTCCCATTGAACGTGTTTATGAAAGAACAATATAAATGAGAGTCATCCCTAGAGATGATCAAATCTCGGATAGGGTAGACCCTACACGACCCTAGGGTCAAGCATCAGACGCATGATTCTTACCCAACAGGTCAAACGGTCTGTTGTTAGACCCGTGATTATAGGATCGAATAGGGTAGGGTTTGTTGCTAGATCCATGACCCGACCCTCTGACCCTTTCGAGTCTCGGAGCAGAACTAGTTAGAATGAGCCAGACTTTTTAATCTCATAATTATTTCGTATAAACTTATATTATAAATGAAAAAATAAAATTAATTTTAAATTACAAATATAACATTAAACTATAATACTTTAAATCACAAAACATACACAAAAAATAATAATCCATAAATACTTTTTATTTGATTCATGATTTGAATCTTGATATTGAAAACTTAAGTAGTCAGTTGAAAAGGAAGTGATTTGAAATAAACAGTGGCAGCTTTTAGTTTAAGGAGTATAGAGAAACTAAAAAAATATTTGATGAGAAAATTAAAAATGAAAAATTGTATATATAGAATACCAATAAAAAGTATATGTTATATACCATATTTTAAATTTACGTAAAAAATTAAATGTTAATTCATTTAATTAATTTGGAATTAAGAATCATTTAATTAATTAGTCTCTACGTTTAACATCGAAAGATAGTTCAAGAACACTTGTAAACAAACTTGAAAATTTTAACTAATTTAAAAGTTAGCTTATTAAGTTAAAATATAAATCTATTAATCAGTAGCTATGAATACTCTAGTGGTTGTTGAAAATTAAGTTAATTCTTATGGCTATGGGTTCAAATTTTAGTAGACATTTTTTTAAAAATTAAGGGTAACAGGGTAGGGTCCGGGGTAAGGGATGAAACCCGTGACCCAACCCTAGAGTCTATAAATAGAGTGAGACCCAAGATAGGGTCAGGTAGGGTCCAGGATAATCCTACTCGCTGGTCTGTTTTGATCATCTCTAGTCATCTTTATGTACCCAATTTTTTGTGTTCATCATATGCTTACTTCTTGAGTGTTATTCTCATTGTCGAAATTGATATCATTGATTGAAAGTTTGTACACATAGTAATATAAGAGAGAGAAAGTGAGAGCCCTTCTCTCATAAACAAGCATAGTACTGTAGTTCGCCGTCCAAATTACCAATTTCACGGCCGACCCGGCCAAGTTGTAGGTAAATCCAACCCATGTAGGTCTTTAGCCACTGCTGAGTGTAAGGAGTGATGAGTGAGGTAGTTAAACCAATAATTGAAACCAACCTAACCTTGATCCAGACGGACTCTAGAAGGAGATTCGAATGGACAAAGCCATAGCCATACCAAACCCAACACAACCTGCTATTGGATCGACAAGTAGTAGTACAGGGGTAGGAGTCGAGGGTACTAGGGGAGATGTTCATAGCAGACTGGTCAAGTGGATGCAATAGAGTGCTGCGGAGGAAGAGGGGGAAGGTAATGTGGTATCGTATTTCTTTACAAATTTCCCTCAGAATTAGAGTTAATAGGCGATGTACCATATTTTCAAACTACAAGGAAAGGTCAATGAAATTTCCATTCCTGTGGCGTTATCGAATTGGGGAAGTAAATTTGACTTCGTTAGATTCTCGAATGTATCCTGTGTGAAGGCCCTGGAGGAATAATTGAACAACATCTGGGTGGGCACGTTTAAACTCAAGGTCAACCTAGCAAAATTCACTAAAGGGCAGAAAGTACCCCAAAAGGTGAAGACTCACAACAAGGAACACTATTGAGTCTGGACAAGGAATAGGCTGAGGAATGGATCAGTGAATAGCTCAATGGGTATGATCAGAGCAAGGAACTTGCTCAATTGAGGTGGACAAAGGTATTTGGTCTGCCATAAGAGCATGGATTAAAAGTATTTTTGAAGTTAATGGGGGCAAGGTAGGTAAGTTGATTAGAGTGGATGGTGTGACACTTCGCAAAGAGTATCTGGATGTTGCTAAGCTGTTGGTATGTGTGAAAATTAGTCAAGTTCTGAATGACTCCTGGTTGGCGACAGTGGATGGACAAGACTACAGAATCTGGATAAAGGAGGTATTGGACAGTAAGTATGAATCAGAACAATGGAAGGGGGATGTAGTGTTTGACACATGTGATGACGAACTGGCAATAAAATAAAAATAAAAATGAAAATGAGAATGAGGAAGACACTGAGAAAGAGGGTGAGTGGAGAAGCCTAGAAGAAAGGGGTGAGGAGGATGATTGGTGTGAACCAGAACAATTAGCAAAAAAATAGAAGTTGTGAAGGCATAGGAAAGCTATGGCAGAACAAGCCACTGTCAGAGGATGAAGAAAACAATTGGTGTGACAAACATGAATGTACCGTAAGATTAAAAGCGTTGAAGAAACAGGAAGATGATGATATAATGAAGGAGATGGCAGATAGCATAAGAGGATTGGTGATGAACGGCGCAAAGCTAGAACAAATATTCAGAGAGGATAACGAGGTCCATAAGAGTGAAAAACTATGAGAAAGAAAAGCATGGCATGGCAGAAAACTTAGAAGGCAAAAGAGAGACTTTTACAAATGAAGAATATGATATAGAATTGAGAGGAATAGATCTGGTGGAGAAGAAAGGTGGGGAGACAAGTGGAAAAAAAGGGAAAGGAAAGAGGAGGACAGCTCAGATGAAAGAGAATGATCAAATCCGAAAGGAATGAATAGGGGTCATACAGAAATATAAGGAGGAAAAAAGGAAAACTCGCGAAGGAATCAGGATGAGAGAACTTAGCCCGGTGTTAACAAACTCTATAAATGTTAGCAACATAATTGCAACTAATAGCAGACACTTGAGGGACGAAGCAGAAGAGATTTTAAATATAGGCAAAATGAAGGGAGTCCAAGTACGTGATGATGGGGAGAAGATTTAATAAAAACAATAGATGGTGAAAGAAGAATTGGAGAGCAGGACAAAAAAGAGTTTGATCAATGAGGCTCGTTTCAATGAATGCAAGGGGTCTTGGGTGTAGTTAAAAAAGAAAGGGAATCAGGAAGATGTTAAGTGAGAAGAGGGTGAATTTTGTAGGGATACAAGAAACGAAGAAGGAAGAGATAAGTAAGGAATTCTGTCAATCACTATGGAGGGATGACAATTTTGAATAGATGTATAAAGGGTCTTTGGGTGCTGCAAGTGGCTTACTGTGTGTTTGGGCAAAAGGAACATTTGTATGCAATGAAGTATGGGATGATGAGGGCATACTTGGACTAAAAGGTGTATGGCGGGAGGAGGATACAAATATTCTGTTACTCTAAATGTGTATGAAGCTGGTGACATAGAGAGTAAAAGGAGACAGTGGCAGAGTATATCTGAGAGGATACATAACAATTGCGAAGGTAGCTGGTGTGTGTATGGTGACTTCAATGCTGTGTTGAGTATGGATGAAAGAATAGGTCTCATGGACAGTAATAGTGAGGAAGTACAGGAGTTTAATGATTCTGTTAATGAGAATAAATTGGTAGATATTCTCATGGCTTAAAGGAGGTTCACGTGGTACTGGCCTGCTCTAGGATCAATGAGCCGTTTAGATAGATTCTTGATGAACGATAAGTGGTTAGAAAAATCTGACCAGTGGACTCAGTAGGGGCTGCCAAGGCATGATTCAGATCATTGCCTAGTTTTATTGACAAACAAGGTTGTCAATTGGGGAGTATGGGACAGTTGGCTGTTAAATGAAGAGTTTGTTCAACTTGTTGAAAAGACATGGAGTGAAACAGTGGTGGATGGATATATGGGGTACTATATCAAGGAGAAGCTGAAAATCTTGAGAAATGAGATCAGGATATGGAATAAGAAGAAGAATTCTGAACTAGAGGATAGAATCAAAAATTTAAGACAGGTGCTCAGTGGACTGGAGCTCAAGGCTGAAAATGGCTCATTACAAAAATATGAAAAAAGTGAACCTGAAAGGATATGGAATGAAATCAAAAGGTTGAAGAATGATCTGGATAGAAGTCAATACCAGAAGGCTAGACTGTCGTGGATCAGAGATGGGGATGAAAACTCAAGGGTATTTCATAACTATGTCAAGAGCAACAGAACGAGATTGTATTAATGGTGTGTGGCATCTGAATAGATGGTTGGACAGTCCTGAGTTAGCAATAGAGTATTTTCGAGCTGCCTTTGAGGAGAGATTCAAGGAACCATGTGAATTCAGGCCTAGACTGGATTGTGTGGTTTGTCATAACTAAGTGTGGAGGCTTCAGATCAGTTGATACAGTCATTCAGTGGGGGCAAGATTATGGCTGCTATAGCAAGTTGTGATGGAAGAAAGAGCCCTGGGCCGGATGAGATTAATTTCAACTTCATCAAAAGATTCTTGCCTACACTGCAGGGTAACATTGTGCAGATGGTGCAAGAATTCTTCATGGACAACAAGATAGTGAGAGAAGGTAATGCTTTTTTTTATAGGTAATGTCGTTGAGGGGATTTGAACCCGTGACCTATGAGTGCAATTGTCAACCCATAATCACTAGGCCAACCCCTCTTTGACAAGAGAAAAAATCATGTTAGTTGCAAAGAAAAAATCGCCTCAAGTGATACATGATTATCGTCCAATCACGTTGGTGGGAAGTATGTATAAAATGATTGTGAAATTGTTGGCTAACAGGATGAAAGGGGTGATGGAGGAAGTGATAGATGAAAACCAAATAGTTTATATTAGTGACATTAGGAGACTAGATGGGGCACTGTGCGCGAACGAAGTGATTCAGGAAACAAAAAATCAGAAACAACAAATACTGATACTAAAACTGGATTTTGAGAAAGCTTATGACTATGTAAGCTGGAAATTTTTAGATAACATGGCTAAGAACTTGGGATTTCCAATAAAATGGAGGAAATGGAACAGTGAATACTTAAAGTCAGCGTCTACATCTATTTTGGTGAATGACACCCCATCCAATGAGTTCAAACCACAAAGGGGGTTGCGGCAAGGAGATCCATTGTCACCTTTTTTTGTTTTTATTGGTTGCTGAAGGCCTAAGTTACGTGTTGAATAACGCTGTTGATGTGGGTTTAATTGATCTAGTTGAGGTGGGAAGAGACCAGGTTAAGATTTCACACCTTCAGTTTGTTGATGATGTAATACTGTTTGGCAAATGTTCGTGGAAGAATATCAAAGCTTACAAAGCTATTATGAGGTGTTTCGAGTTGGTATCTGGACTAAGCATTAACTTCCAAAAATGTAGCTTAGTAGTATTAAAGAGTTCTTGTCCCACATCAAAAGTGTAAGTGTGAGAGGAATAGTTTAAATAGAAATTGTGGAGAGAACCTATTACTTAATGATGACACCCACATTCCTAATATTTATCCCCACGCACATCCACACACACAAGACCCGAACCTAGTGTATTACGGTCGAACTCGCTTCTTCTGCACAGGCTCGAGACCTCGAGTATTGGGCTGGCCCAGTGTCTTTCCCATTTCTTCTGAATTCTATCATGGTATCAGAGCTGGTAATGGTCTAACGATCGGAAGAAAATCTGACCTGTATATGCTTTCACTCTTCTAGAAATTCTTCGTTGTGGCATTCAAGTCCGACAGGGATTGTCTAGTCGAACTTGAGAGAGAGTGTTAAAGAGTTCTTGTCCCACACCGAAAGTGTAAGTGTGAGAGAAGTAGTTTAAATAGGAATTGTGGGGAGAACCTATTACCATGGGCTCAAGGTTTTAATGATGACACCCACATTCTTAGTATTTATCCCCACACGTACCCACACACAAGATCGAAACCTAGTGTATTACGGTCGGGCTTGCTTCTTCTTCATGGGCTCGAGGCCCCGAGTGTTGGGTCGGTCTAGTTTCTTTCCCCTTTTTTCTGAATTCTATCAAGTAGGAGTACATGTCGTGAAAGGTATGCTACTGGACATGGCTAATTTCCTGAACTGTGGGTTTGGTCACCTGACTTTAACTACCTGGTGTTACATGTTGGCACACAAGGGAACAGAGAGACAACTTGGAAACCCCTAATTGAAAGATTCATAAGAACAAGTGAAAGTTGGGTGAACAGAAATTTGTCTATTGATGGTCGGGTTGTGTTGATCAACTCTGTTTTATCCTCTTTGCCCCTGTACCACTTCTCTATGTTCATAGCCCCTAAGAAAGTCCTAGAACAAGTTAAATCAATCCGTAGATCCTATTTTGGGGGAGGGAGAACTAGTAAAAAATAAGTGAATTGGGTTTTGTGGAATAGGATATGCCAAACTATTGAAATTGAGGATTAGGAATTAGAAAATTGGAAGAAGTTAATCACTCTTTGTTGGGTAAATGGGCAGGCTTGCTGTTTGAGGAAAAAACGAAGTGTTGATGAGGTTGGTAAATTCCAAGTATAGAAGGGGTAGTTCAGTGATGATAGGAGATTGTAGAGTATTAACAATGGGAGAAAGTGAAAAGGTTGTGGAAAGTAGAAATATGGTAAGGGGGTCAAAGGAAGCAATATGGTGGAGAAGTGATCAAAAGATAGCCAATGAAGAATGGTTTAAGGAGATGAGAAAGCTTAAGGTAGAAAATGACAAAAGAATCTGCTTCTGGGAGGATAGTTGGGCAGTAGATTCACCTCTTCAACAGAGTTTCTATACACTGTGTAGACTAGACACAATGAGGGGGAAGTGTGTAGCTGATCATGACAAATGGTTAGATCAAATGTGTGAGTGGGAATGGAAATGGAGGAAGAGACTGTTTGAGTGGGAAGAAAGGAGCTTGAAGAACTAGCAGTCATTCTCTCAAATGTCATTATACAGGTGAACACACAGGATATGTGGTGCTGTGTTGAGACGACTTCAGGAAGATATGAATCAAGGAAAGCACACCAAATTATGCAAGATCGAATGGTTCCTGTGATGGATGAAGATGTGGCTGACCAACTAAAGGAAATCTGGTGTGGAATGGTCCCAAAGAAGATCTCCATATGCTGCTGGAGAGTTATTCAAAAGAGACTTCAAACCAGAGTCAATCTGCAAAGAAGAGGCCTCATCCATGCCGAACAGGAAGTGGAGTGTGTGGTGTGCGGTGAGGCTCCAGAAAGTGAAGATCACGTGTTTATGCAGTGCAGGTTCGGCAAAGACCTGTGGTAGTGTTTCATGGAATGGCTACAAGTTCATTACTCTAAACCACAAGTCCTAAGTGATTTCAAGCTACAAAAACTTGTAGGCATTAGTAAGGACAGATGGAAAATGTTTTGGCTGGTATTTCACTAGATGATGTGTAAAAGCAGAAATGAGACGCACTTCACCAAATACAATACATTTTGCATCCTAGTTGTTGAAGAAAATTCAAGTATGCACCTAAGCAGTGAATCAAAGCAGAGCAAGACAATTTTTGCTATGGTATAGGCGATTGAATCGGAGATCCATCTACATGCTTACATGGATGTTAATTTTTTCGCCCTACCCATGAGATGATGATCATGTAAAAATATGTACAAGACTCTTTTGTGTTGAATACAAGTTTTCAATTACCCCAAAAAAGTTTCTACACATAAGACCAAGTCCTTTTTTGTCAGAAATTTCAAAAATTTTAATACAGCTTAACTTTTAAAGATAAATGTATAATGAAATTGCCGACTATAAAATTGCCAGAGCATGTGACTTCTTGGTTGCATGTGTAGGATTTTGGTTAATTCAATGATAGAAACTAGAAAGAATTGAAAAGTTGAGCGTGGAATAAAATGAGTGAGTATGTGAAGTGATTGTAATAAATGAAATAAAGGTTTGAACATCAAACATAAAGACTTATATATTCCATTAACGATTTATTAGATACTAGTTATTGTCTGTGGCTGAAGTTACTAGTGCATAAAATTACCCGTGTTTGAAGTTATCATCGTTGAAACGGTGTCGAAATTATATCAAATCACATCTTAGATCGAACCTCACGACGCACTGATTATTATGGTGAAATCTGTTTCGACGAACGATAAGCTATTCACCGTATAAATCTGGGATTAAAAACTATAGGTGAGAGAAATTATTTTTAATAAAATAATCAAAAAGTAGAAGTATTTTTTTGGTAAGTATAAGTATAAAAAAGAGAAGCCAATTGATGAAGTTTACTGCTACTGTGTTTACTGCCACTGCTACTCCAACTTGCGTTTATTGCTACTGCGTGGAAAATAAATCAATGAGAAGGCGCGTGAGTTTTAAGCATCTTCCGAAAACTACAGGGATGCTTTTTTGGGTTGTCGTTTCGTTCGTAAAATTTTCACAAAACTTGAGCTCGGCGTCGCCGGTTTATAATATAGATTCTTGTTTTAAATCCTTCACCAGATGGGCATGGGCAGGTTAGGCCTTGAACTGCATCAACATCAGAACCCTGACTTTATTTATGGTCCTTCATATTCGTATAAGATTTATATTTAATTAATTAGGCCACGCCAACCCTATTGCTGGTCTGTAAGTATGGATGAAGATGCCATTGTAGTGGACCTCTAGACCAACTTATGGTAATATGTACGTTTTAGATAACAAAAATGCTAGTCATACAATCTTTTTTTATACAACATTCTGTATAACCATCAAAATAATGTCGTTTTGTATTTTCGCATTTTTTTTTTCACTTCAGAAAATACAAAACGACGTCGTTTTGATAGTTATACAGAATGTTGTATAAAAAAAGTTGTATGCATAGCATAGCATTGTTGTTTCAATAATGGATGAGGATATTGTGATCGGTTTAGAAATATTAAAATTTCGAGACTAAACTGATTTTGGTTAGTTGGTCTATCATTTATTATAATTGTCCAAATCAAAATATATCATGATTACAAAATCATCTCCTCTGGACATTGGCTTCCGCCAACTGTGGACTATGTTGATGACACTAGCATTATAAAATTGGCCAATAAAAATTTTGATTTTGGAAATTGACTGCTCGTGCATTAATGCTGTGGTTGAATCCTTCAGTTTAACGCAATAATGACTTTTGAACATGTCGGCAAGGTTGACAAATAAATGGCCCATGTAAACTTATTACAACTTTGGACTTTTTTTTTTTTTTTACAACTTTGGACTTGAATAGAATACGAATCATAGGAATCGGATATACTTCTTGAGTTCTTCTATAGCAGAAGAAAATTGGATTGTCACAGCACAAATGCCCAATGACACTTTTTGTGGTAAACCAATATACCGATGGCCAGGAATTTTCCGGACCATAAATATTGGACAATGTGCCTCAGGAATCAAAATTTTTGTATGGCCGTCTTAAACTCCTCGTTAAATGGTGGATCGGGTTATGGCCCGATGGCCAATGTGCTGATTTTCCCGATCCGTCGACCCAATCCACGTTATTAAATTTTTTTTAAAAAAATTCTACAAAATTACATATGATTTTCCTCTCTCATATGACCGTGAAAGGGACTTCTCAAGTCATATACAACGACGATATTTGGTGCCTGACCGGAATCAACAGCGGCGTCACGGTGGAGTGGGTGGAGGAGGGGAGGAATTCCCCGTAGAGGACCTCCTCAACCTCGATTTCCCCGAGAAGGATTTCCAGGAGGGGGGCAGGTTTTTCAAGGGAGAAGAGGAGGCCTCGAAGAAATGTGGTTGATCGCGTAATTTCTCGTCGAGGTTATCATACAGCCTTAGGAACCGAAATTGTGTGTAATTTCGCAGTTTTTTTAAAAAAATTGTAATGTGGATCGGGCCGACGGACCAGGGTATACTCCGGTCCGTCGACCCGCACGTCAACCATTTTAAAGAGAAGTTTAAATTCTAGTCGCCAGATTTTAATTCGACGGCCAAAAAAAATTCAGTTCCTAAGGTTATTGTCCGGTATTTATGATCCGGCTTCTGAAAATTTCCGTATAATGACACCCATATTCTTATCATTTTTTGCTATTTTTTTGGGGTAGAAAAGAGTTTCCATTCCACTATTGTTCAATTGTATAGTACAAAAATTGAAGCCTCAATGAAGGCTCTTCCTGAATGAAAAAACCACACTTAATGAACAAATATAAGCTAGAATTTCATGCATTATGATTTTGAATCCTTGCATCAAATCATTAAAGAGAGGGAATGATAAAATAAAAGAACAGAATTTTTTTAATATTCACCCTGTATGTCATGACAAACATATATCTATATTAGATCATTTAAAAAAATAAAAATACTAAATTTACAAAATTCTCGTTGCGGGGAGAGCCGATACTGATACATTAAATTAGCACCTCTGGTCTTCAAATCCTGATCGAGACATAGCATCCGGAAATGAAACATTTTTTGCCAATAGATGAACTGAATTCTTAACCAGATAAGCAAGGAATTTGGTCTTATAGCAATGCAAAATACAGAACGGAAGTTGCCTTAACAGGAATCTTCTCTTTGGAACTTTATTACTTGAGACATTTTCTGAAGCAAAAAATGAACGTCATCAAATGCATGACAATAATCTTCTCTTTGCGAGCTTTATCACATAGACAATGTTTTTTTGGATAATTGAATGGTTGTATTAAAGCCCGAAAAATATATGTACAACGCCTGACATGCTAACTATAGCCAACTTGATAGAGTACACAAACTGCAAATTACATAGGAACTATCTCATGAGCTTACAACTAGTCCCAATGTCTGAAGAGGGTTATCACATAGACAATTTATGAATAAAAAATTGAACGACATCAAATGTATGACAAAAACTAGAAGTTTTACATATGAAACACAAACACGTGAATTCCGAACGCCAAATCCCTTGCATCATATATGCAGAGCTGATTCAGATTCATAGCAAGCAATGGCATGATATGGAAACTGTCTAACTTGATTTTATATGTCAAGAAGAGAGGAGAATAAACAATGTAGACCAGACTGTGAGGCATTGTATATTGCGCATTCAATAAATCATATTAAATCCTGCAGGATAAGAAGGGTTAAGGGTAGCCATTCTGTGCGTGGATAGGAACACACACACATACACATTCATATATTCTGGGTTCTGCGCCCTTCGAGTGAAGATACACGAGCTACATGCAGTTACTGCTTTACTTGCAGCGAAGACTCAATGCGTTTGATGAGCAGGTCAGCAGCCAGTGCACCTTCCTGAAAATTGATGGACATAATGGGAAGATTGAGAAACAAACAAAACATTTAGGCAAATACATCATATCTCAGATATAACTTTATCTCTGCTAACAAGGATCAGAGTAGAGCTTCGAAGAGGATAAAGAAAGATTCAGAAAATGAATCAAGGAAGAAAGAACCTGCAGCGAGGAATGTAAATAATGAAATCTTGTTGCAAGTAAAATCAGTGTTACAATCAGTTTTTATATTAGCAGACTTGCAACTAAAATCAGTGTTCTAGTAGGGTTAAAACCCAAAAGGAAAAGAAAACTTGAAACATAAATTTATCGAACGGTCACACACACAACCCATGAGGTACTGCCAGAGTCTACATATAAATCCTTTGTAAATTTAACATTGCAAAGAGCCATGAACATATAGCACTACTTACAAAGCGATCCAATGGCTCCCCATTCTTGAACAAAATGAAAGTCGGCAATGCTTCTATTTGATACTTGTTAGCAATAGTAGGATACTTCTCTGTGTCGATCTTCACCACCTGGATCTTGTCAACCAACTCTGCACTCACTTGTTCAAGAATTGGAACCATGAACTGGCATGGACCACACCTATAAAGAAAAAGAGTAAAATAACATTGAAATCTCTGAATAAGCATTAGCTACAAAAATATGGAATGCGAAACCTCCAAAAGACAACCATGGTGAAATACAATGATGCATGTAGCGCAAATGCCATAAATAAACATTACCAAGTAGCATAAAAGTCGACCAGTACAGGTTTGTCTGTCTTCTCCAATAACTCATCAAACGAAGAAAATGTTTGCTTACTTGATGCAACCTGGAGTTGTAGGTCAAAAGAAATATATCAAACACTCAATTAAGATAAAATATAAACTGAGGAAATAGCTTATTAAAATGATTTCCGATTAAAAATTTACCCTTCTTTAATCAATATGTTCTATGAATCAATTTCTCCAGGAGCTTTCATACAAAACTATCGAAGAGATCACATTAAAACGTTTTCATGATAAGCTATTCAACTCAAATCATGAAAGAAGAAGAACAAAACTAAACACAATAACCCACACAAATTCTGATCAAATTCACAAAATATGTGAAGAGAACACTAAACAACTGGAAATTTAAACGAACTTTTAACCATAACCGTGAATCAAAGTAATATATACTTTCTTTTCTGCAAAAGTAAATGATCACCATGGTAAGTGTCCGACGGCGCTGCTTAGATGTGAGATAAATCTTCCTGAATCCAGA
Source organism: Pinguicula primuliflora (assembly GCA_025802335.1). Lineage (NCBI taxonomy): Eukaryota > Viridiplantae > Streptophyta > Magnoliopsida > Lamiales > Lentibulariaceae > Pinguicula > Pinguicula primuliflora. The sequence continues at coordinate 761 of JAOYMZ010046159.1, read as the reverse complement.
AATTCGCAGCTCCTCGGGGAAGCGAAGGGAGGAGAACTGTGCAAACTCAGAATTCAGGGGTGAACACGAACGTGACTTTATAGGGACAACAGAAATTGCCGATGCAGCCGCCGCCACTGAAATCGCCATTTCTTGCTTGCACAGCCAACGAGCATAAACTAACAATAAGGCTTGTAGATAAAACTATGCCTCACGGGAAATAAATAATAAGAATAGTGAAATTGACGTTGAGGATGAAATGTCAATTTTTTTAAATACGTAAATGACTTTAATTCCAAACAAAATGGGGAAAGTTTTTTTTATCGGTCACAAAGTCGGTTTATTTTTGAAAATGTCACACACCAATTTTTAGAAGATCGATAAGAGTAATCGGTCTTCCAAAGACCAAACCAAATCAAACATACTCAGTAAAATCCCGCCCTTAGGCAAGGTCTGGGGAGGGTAAGATGTACGCAATCATACCTCCATCCCACAACAGGATGAAGAGATTATTTCCGTGGAGACCCACAACTCGAAAATAAAAAACAGTAAATAAAAAAAGAAAAATAAATAAAAATAATAATAATATAATAAAAAATAAATAAAATAAATAAAATAAAAAAATAAAATAAAAATAATAAATAAAAATAAAAATAAAATAATAATAATAATAATAATAATCATAATAATAATAATAACCATAATAATAATAATAATAATAAAGTATAAACATAATAGAATAATAAACCGGAGAAAACAAGTAAAACTGAAATACCTACTTA
>JAOYMZ010046158.1:0-30839 GCA_025802335.1 Pinguicula primuliflora | reverse complement strand
TAAATGTTAAACGTACTCACCACTTTTGTACTTAATTAAGTATATAAGATAAAACGACGTCGTTTTGACTTGTATGGATCATATATATTTTAATATTTATACATTTAAATTAAAATGATATCGTTTTAACTTGTATACTTAATTAAATACAAAACTATTGAATAAAAGTAGCATCACTCTTCTTATAAAACAAAAACTGTACTGTAGGAAACAATTAAAACGTTACTCTTTTTTTTGATAAGTTGTATTTTATTTCATACTTATAATATTTACATATTTACTATTGTTTGGCTGCATTTTTAATCTAAACACAACATGCAGGCTCTTTACACCATTCTCCAAATCCAATTTCTAAGCCCAAACTGTAATGAGCCCTCAAACTTAGCCACAATCGAAGTTGGATCGATCCACAGGCCTGCTCCTCATTCAGACTCTCTTGCTTGAAGATAGCCGCGTTCCTCAAACGCCAAATTTCCCAAATAATATTTTGCTAGATGAGAGGCCAATATCTCCCAATTCTCGTCGGAAAAGATGCAGCCTGACTCAAGTATATCACTTCTGGCAGAGTTTGAGGCATGAGTTCCGTTATCAGCCAGTCAAAGCATAAGTGCTAAATTCTACAGGTAATCGGGCATAGGAGAAATAGATGAGCTGTTGTTTCGTGATCGACCAAGCATAGCGGGCACTGCACAGAGATTGATTGAACCCCACTTCTCAACAAAGTATCAGCAGTTGGAATTCTATTGTGCAACAGTTGCCATGTAAAGGCTGCGATTTTCGCAGGTATCTTTGAATTCCAAGCTTTTGCAGACAATTCATTCATGTCTTCATTGAGCCATTCATCCCACATGATCAATTTATATATGTCTCCCGTCTGGTATTTGATCAGATTTTCAATCTTCCATTGCCAGAAATCAGGTTGTTCCGTTCTGTTTGGAGTTTGCTCCAGAAGGTGAAGCATGCTGCTCAATTCTGTGATTTCAGCAGCTGTGCAGTTTCTATGCCAGAGCCAAGCCCAGTGCTAGATAGTATCCCACCTTCCTGTTTTTATCACAGTTGCTTGTTTATCCACTGCATTATGGTAGAGGCTTGGGCACTTTTTTGATAAGCTTGTCTCTCCTATCCACAAATCCAACTAGAATTTTATGCTTTCCCCATCACCAAGAGTGTCTTAAACATGATTTAAACCACGTAGAACTCAACACATGTTTACATATATCCTTCCACCAAGTAGAGGATTTGGAGGTTGTTGTTCCCATGTTTTGCGAAACAGAACCATACAGTGTGCTCAGCACCTCTAACCATAAGCCAGATCTTTCTGTCACAAGTCTGTATCCCCATCTTTACAAGAGAGATTTATTGAAGTTCTGCAGTTCTTTTATCCCAAGGCCTCCCTTGCCCTTAGGGTAGCAAATCATCTTCCATTTGATCCTCCTTCTCGATTCAGTTTTTTCTCCACATAGGAATCTGCTTAGGATGGCTTGCATTTTATTAATGACGCTTGTAGGGGCTTTGTAGATAGACCAATAGTATAGTGGTATAACTGTGAGTACTGATTTAATCAGAGTAATTCTGCTCCCAAAGGATATAAATTTTTTGTCCCATCCAGATAGTCTCCTTTTTAAGATTTCCAGAACCGGTTGTCATGTTCTCTCAAGCCTCGGATTAGCACCCACCTGCACACCCAGATAGACGATCGGGATAGTGTCTTCACTGCATTTCATCACATTTACTTGCTGTGCTTTCAAGAAGTCTATTATGTTAATAGAAAGCAGCCTGCTCTTTCTGTAGTTCACTTTAAGCCCCGAAACTAGCTCAAAAATCTTTAGTACTCTTTTCATAGTTCGTGTATCCTCCAAAGATCCACTTCCAAATAGAATTGTATCATCAGCAAATTCTTGATGTATGAGTTGCACTGTCTGATCTCCCACTTTGTATCCTTCAACTAGCCCTTGTTCAGTAGCTCTTGTTAGTAGCAGATTTAGACCTTCTGGCTGTTACTGCAAATAAGAGTGGTGACAGACAGTCTCCTTGACAGAGCCCTCTGTCCATTTTAAACTCCCCACATGAACTCCCATTTGCCAAGATAGACATATCTGCAGATTCTATGCAGCCCTTCATCCAGCACAACCATTGTGGGAAAAATCCCATAGCTTCCATCAGATTCCACAAGTATTGTCAGTTTATGCTATCAAAAGCACGCTGAAAGTCCACTTTCATGATAGAGCAAGCCTTTTTCTTTGTTTTTGCTTCGTGTATGACCTCGTTAGTAAGCACAATGCTGTCCATGATTGATCTCTTCGGTATGAAGCCTGCGTTGAGTAGGTGTTAAGATTCTTTCAAGAATAAGGCTTATGCAGTGTTTGCGAGAGCTTTTCCACAATTCTTTTTATCTTTTTCACAGCTTATTTTTGGAATGTTTGATGGTACGACTTTAGCTTTTACTTATTTATAAAAAAGTAAAAAAAAAACAAAAGTCAAAAGTTAGGTAAGAGTAACTTTTGAAAGCTTTTCTCAGTGACAATTTTGAAATTAATTCTAAGTTTAAATGAAACATAATTATTCTTGAAATATTCTTCAAATCCAATTTTTTTTTATTTATTTGTGAGGTTACTTTTTGTCTTTTCATTTTTACAAGTTAAAAGAAGTTGCTTTCAAAAAATATTTGCAAACACTACATTTTTGACTTTTTCAATAATAAAATATTTTTTCCAAACACATACAAACTTATCTACAAATGTTATTTTTTAACTTTTTTCATTCAAAATACTTTTGAAAAATTATAAGCTCTCACAAACTCTGCTTTAGTTTTGTTGAAAATCCCTAAAAACGCTACTCTAATATTTTTATTCGCTTGCACGCTTTCTAGGGTTGGCCTCTTCTATGCCTTTTATTGACTGCACCTTCCATCACATCAATAAAGCTATAAAGAAAAAGTTGAAACTTCCGCGAGAATCACACAGAGTTACGCACATTAAACATGGTGAACGGGAGTAGCCGCGGTGTCGGCGGCGGAAGCAGAAGTAGGCAAGAGGGCAAAGCAGGGGCATTTTTCATGGCTACTTTAGTGATGTGGAGTGTTTCAGTTTTGTTCGAAATCCTCTTCAACAAGCGGTCGGAGCTCATTCTGATCCTCATCGGATTCGCTTTCTTCCAATCGTCCAACATCTTCTTCCGCAAATGGGCCTCGCGTGATCCTCTATTCGTCAACACGTGCGTCTCCCTCCTCCATGCCTCAATCACCTCAACCTCTGGTTAGCTCAAAAATTGGGAATTTTCGATTTCTTGTTTCTTCTGCCGTGAATTTTGCAGTAATCGAGCTCGTGTACCTGATTCTTGAATTTTTGAATGAATGATAAGAGTTGGTTTGAATCTGCTTTAGTTTCTCATTTATGGTTTCTTGCCCTAATAACTTTGATTTTCTGTTTTGTCTGATACTGTTATTTATAACCGCGGCAGTGGTGCTGATTTTGCTGAATCAGTGGATGACAAATGGGGTTAACAAAATGTTTGAACACTCACAGTTGGTCCAAGAAACTTGGCCATTTGCATACCAAGCTCTCTGCTTTTCATGTGGTTACTTTGCGTATGATCAGTTGGATATGTTGCTGTATCGTCTGTATAGCGGTTGGATCCCCTCCATCCTGGTGCATCATTTAGTCCTCCTGATTTGCTTTACTCTAGCTTTATACCGAGATATCAGCATCAACTATCTTATTCTAACTCTCATCTGCGAGGTAAAAATGGCATTTCTTGTTGTTTTTATATGTTGAGGCCAAAATACGGTCGTTTTGGAGGTGTAAGGCCTGCCCAAAGGTGTTAAACACACACATTCCTGCCACACCAATTCTATAGTGTCACATGGGCACTGCATAGTGTGCGTAGTCAACGCACACCCCCGAACCTAATGCAATAGGCTACTGTGTTCCTTTAGTACAATGGCAACTACATTGTTGGTATTAATGATGAAATCATCCTTTTCCCTGATGCAGCTCCACTCCATCTTCTTACATGTTCGTAAAGTTCGGCGGATGGCTGGTATTCGCAGCAGTGGCAGCATTGTTGTGAAGCTGGAATGGGTGCTCAACTGGCTGGCATTTATTTTTGCGAGATTCCTAACCCACATTCTCATCACAGTCAAGCTGATCGGAGACGCTCACAAGTTTGAAAATGGTGTGGAGCTCCCACTTGCTCTCATGGGAATGGCAGGAATGAATTTTCTGAACGTTTTCCTCGGAATCGATCTCTTCAAGGCGTACAAGAGAGAAACAAGGACTCCAAAGGATCCTCATCTTGGACAGGAATGAAGCAGGAAAGTTTTCTTCTGCAATAGGTTATCGTCGACTGTAAATCTAAATCATATCAGTATATACCTTCGCCAAATTGAGACAGGAGATAAGAAGTATAAGATGACTGTCTCATTAACCGTTGATTCACGGCCTAATAGCTGTACGGATTGGTTTGTAAGAGTATGTGTTCCTGCGCCACGATGAACTTTACACCCTACTCGTGTTATGGCGTGTGGTAGGTGTAAAGTGGAGTATTGGCATCTCCTGAGATCAATATGGATGTCACAGCTCAATTTTGATATTGCGCACGAAAGTGCTTTTTCTTCCTCTCACATCAGTAATCTGTGGAGCCCACCAATACGCACGCACCCGCGCGTGTGTGTTGTGCTTTGTTTCAGCTTTTGTGTATCGTGTGTGTTGTGTGCTCCGTGCGCCATATCAGTTCTGGTCACAGCTTGACGCAGGATACAGTGACTAGCTCTATACATATGCCCAGCTCACATGCGTTTCATTGGTAGCGGTGCAGAGGAACTCAAAGATTAGCCTTGGAAAAATATCATTTCTTAGAATTATATTAAGCTTCTAAAGTTAAAGATGGAATAAAAAGTATTATAAAATTATATATAATATTTAAATAAATAAAAATTGATATCCAAAATAAAATATAATTTTTGTATTACTATCAATATATATTGTAAATAGTTTATCCAAAAAAATATATATTGTAAATAAATTACAAAATGAGTTTGTAATTTATGGGTAATAGATCTCTATAAAATAGGAGAAGTGAAGGGGCATGCATTTATTTGTCTTCTTCAATCTTCAATGTAATTTCATTGTCCATCTATAGAAGAGAAGTCATCTCACATGTTTAAACACACACCAGAAACTCACCTTGAGTTTGGTTTTTGATTTCTTGCTTCTATATTTGGCTTTTTTGTTTTGAGTTTTTGGTGATAGAAGGAAGACACAGTTCGAATTCGCTGAGTAGTGCTGCAAATGCTGTGCTAAACTGCTCGTACTTTGTTGTATTCTGGAAGACGAGCGTCCATATTCTCGAGGCACGTAGGAAAGGGCGAATTTGTTTTAATGAGACTGTGATTCACAGGTCTCCGAGTTCCTTTCAATTCTTAGAAAAATTTTGTTGTTCGGTAAAAAATTGAGAAAATTATTATTTCCATACAGTAATTTTAAAACGAAGTTTCTCTTCTAATGAGGACTAACAATTTTTCTTTTGAGTGGATGCACAGTCGTTGAAAGATAGAGGAACTAACATGATTATATGATATTGATATCTTAATCATTTTGATTTATGTTTATGCTTGCATGTCTTATTTCCTCAGTTTCATTGTGAGTGCATGTTTTAAATTGTAAACCAAATCAAATCAAACATACCCAGTAAATTTCACCTTTGGGCAGTGTCTGAGAAGGGTAGGATGTACGCAATCATACCTCATCCCTCAACAGGATGAGAAGATTGTTTCTGTGATGCCCCCAAAAGGAAGCAATAATAATAATAATAATAATAATAGAATACAAAAATAATAATAATAAAAAAGGAGAAGCAAAATAGCTGAAATAACTACTTACCTCAACCATGTATGCACACATACCGAAATAAATAAATACCTACACAAATAACGAACAAACTAAATAACTGCATTATACTCTTAATAGATGAAATAATAATAAGATGCAACCTACCCACTAGTATGTCTCACTTATTTCTATCAGTCTAGGGTCAATACGCAAATAACTACTCTATATACTCTTATATATCTTTAACCGTAATATGATATCTCCAACTCGTCCTATCAGAGGTCATGTCCTCGGAGAGGTTTAATATTACTAAATCTAACCGAATCTGCTCTTCCCATGTCCTCTTAGGTCTCCCCCACCCTCATCGCCCTTCGATTTGTAATCCTTCTACTCTCTTGATTGGCTCGGTCAAATTCCTTCTGCGTACATGTCCAAACCATCGTAATCTTCTCTCCCTCAATTTGACACATATAGATGCGACGCCTAATGTATCTCTTAAGACCCCACTTGGAATCTTGTCTAATCTCCTGCGATCACACATCCACCTTAACATTCGCATCTCCGCCACTTCAAATTTTCGCTCATGTGAAAGTCTCATAGCCCAACACTCTGACCCGTAGAGCATCGTCGGTCTTATAACCGTTCTATAGAATTTTCTCTTTAACTTGAGTGAAATTTTTTTATCGCATAACATTTCAGTTGCGACCACCATTTCATCTATCCGACCTTGATGTGATGGATAACGATGTCTTCCACACATCCACCATTTTGTATGATGAATCATATATATTTGAAACTATCTTTCTGTTAGAAGGTCTGATTCGCAATCATGACTTCCATGTTACTTTCCTCTGTTTCATTGCCAAAATTGCATGTTTTGAATTGTGAATCTCGGAAATAGCATGTTGATGGAAAAATTGACATCTTCGTTCACAAAGAGAATAATTTTAGTTATTCATGCGAATGATATTCAAAATTATCTATTATTTTTCTAACTATTTAGGAAATTTTGTGTGTTCATGCAAAACCACAAAAATCGCATGATTGTTTTGCTTGGTTTAATCAAATTTATCTAAAATTTTATTTATTGTCTTGAATAGCCTGATGGTGGACTACTATTTTATTTGGTGGAACATGACAAAGTTGTTTATTATGACATTTTGAAAAAAATGACCTTGGTAACGATGCGAATTTGTTGGGTAAATTTTTAACTGTGCCTTGTCAGTATTTCAAAATTGTTAAAATGCCCTACCGCGCGGAAGGAATCAGCGCAATGGGATCCCGCGCGGTAGCAAAGCGCGCGGACAAATAAACCTGACAAAATTCTGACATCTACGCACAGTTACACCAAATACACATAGTTGAAGAGAGAAGTAGACTGAACTTCACGGTGGAGGACGGATAGACGCCCGAGAACAGGGAGTCAAGAAAAAGCTTTCATCTTTATCCATCATTTTCTGCTCTTGACCATCAACTCGTGGCCTACCAACCATCTCCATTGTTCTTTGCCGTAATCAAGAAAAAGCCTTCATCTTTATGAATCTGGGTGGAGCATCTAATCGGTTATAATTCAATACCTCCTTTTCAAGAAATGGGATTTTGAAGCCCATTTTTACTTCCTGGAACTTCATCTTTATGAATCCCCCGTGAAGCAGCTGTTTGGGAAACCCAAAGAACAACCAAAGGAAAAAAATGACGGCTGGCGTGAGTCATGTCCTGTTCGGCTATGGTAATTAATTTAAGCCTGATATCTCAGAGCTCTGGATTTTGGAGGAGGAATTCAAGCCCGGTGGATTCTCCTGAAGAAGAAACGAAAAGAGAAACAAAAAGAAAAAGAACAAAGAGAAGAAAAGATGAACAATCCACCGTGCTTTCTCTCTCCACCATCAAAGTCTAGTTCTCTCGCCAACTATGTGTTTTTAGGTGAAATTGTGTGAAGATGTCAGACTTTTGTCACCTTTATTTGTTGGCGCGCTTTGCTGCCGCACGGGATCACATTGCGTTGATTCCTTCCGTGCGGTAGGGCATTTTAAACATTCTGATATACTGATTGGGTACAGTTAAAAATTTACCTAACACGATCTATGGGTCTCTAAACGGAATGGGACCCGAGATAGGGTAGGGATGGATCTCGGATTTGATTATCTTTTCTTTTTTTCTAAGAAAATCCTTATATTATTTTTATATTATATTATAATCAAACCCAAATTGCGTGACTAGATACATTTCAATGTGCAGGTTTTCGATTATTTTACCTATAAAAAATCTTGTATTGTTCACCATTGAATGAGAGATGGCTTGTAGATTATTCATGATACCCAACTAACACATTAAAGTTTTAGACTGGAGTGAGGTCTGCATATTCATGAAACCCAACTAAGACATTAAAGTTTTAGCTTAACGAGAAGTGAAGAGAAAATGGCCAATTTTTTGTATATAATGTATGTACATATATTTAGAGTTTAGTCCGATTAACGTTTCTTTCTATTTGCAGACAGAGGAAGATAGAATATTTTCATGGCGTTTGAAGAAGAACAACCTGTCAGTCCAATGTCCAGATTGATGCACGCTCCACGCCATAATGTCTCCATATTGATGGTACTAGGATTTGCGTCGAGGATTGATATCATCGAGTTCAACAAATGTGTGAAACAAACTCTATTGGAACATCCGCGCTTCTCGAGCATCATGGTGCGTATAAGTGATCATTAAATAAAATAATATTTCATATATTACAAGAATAAATCATTGATTTCTTCTTTGTTTTGTTTTTTTTGTTTTTTTTAATATAGGTTAAGAGTAATGCTACATGTATCCCTATTTTTTTACCCTTTTTATAAACCTCATGATATGACAAGCATCACAACCAGACACACAACCACAATCAAAACTTTCTTCTTTGTAATTTTTTTTCTTTCTTTCTTTGCAACTTTTTTTTACACTTACCTTTTTTGGAGAACGAATACACTTTTTTTTATAGAAAAATAATTATACAAAACTAACTCCAAAAGTGAATATAATGAAGAAAAGTACAATTGAATAAGTGAAAATAAAAAATGTAACTCGACCTTTTTTGATGGGTCAATCCAGGTTAGATTGGCCCACCCTCTTGGCAGCCGGAGTTGACCAGTCAAGAGGAAAATGGGAAATAGGCCAACCCAAAAATTAGGGTTGGCCCAACACTCTCAAACCCTAGAGTTTGATTGATGGTGACACACACAAAGTATGTGTGCGGCTAGTAGCCACGCTGATCATTTTGGCTAGTGGTCACATAGGGTGTTGCGGCCAGTGGCTGCAATGTGTCCTCCGAAGGCACGACCTGAGAAATTTGGTTTCAGACCAGAATAGGGGTATGGGAGAGCCCAAACAAAGGGTGTGGGACACCAGAAAAGGGGGCGCAGGGGCACTAAATGGGGGTTGGAAAAGGGTCTAGATGGAGTGCTGGAATAGAGGGTGTGGGGGAGCCGGAGCAGAGGGCGCAGGAGGCTCCGGATGGGGAGCCTTAACAGCATCTGGATGGCAGGGTCGTCTGAAAGAAGGTCAGATTGGTGGGGCCAGAACAAGGTGTGGATGGGGTGAGCACGGGGCCGCCAGAACAATGGACGGGGGGTGTCGAATCTGGGGTCGTCGGACATGGGGTCAGATCTAGGGGTGCTAGAGAGAGGATCAGGTCTGGGGGCGTCAAATAGGGGGTCAGATCCGGCGGTGCAGGACAGGGGAATGCGAGCCTTCGATAATGCAGGGAATGAGAGTTACCAAAAATTGGGGTTCAGAAATGTTGGGAACGAGAGTCGCCAGAAATGCTGGGAACGAGAGTCGCCAGAAATGCCGGGAATGAGAAGTGCTACACTTACCAAAATTTGTGTGCTGAATGTGATACATAAATTTTTTTGACAACATCTGATTGCTGGAATTAAAATATAAAATTAGTTATTGGATACTGGTGTGGAGATGATTTCCGAACCGATCAAAGACTTCAGTTATGATGGCTTCACTACTGAAAGAATTTTTTTAGACAAGTACGGGACTAAAATATAAGAGCCCTGCTAGGTTTCCTTTACCGAAATATTGGGTACCGAATTTCGGTACCCAAACTTTTTGGGCATTTTTCGGCCATTAAAATAAAAAGAATAAGATCGGTTTTGAAATTCTCGCGTCAGAATTGGTCATGGATTTCAGTTTCGGTGGCTTCGCCCCCTTCTCCCACCCAAAAAACTAAGACCCTATTAATTTTAAGAGCAACAAACTCAACTCTAACCTTAAACAGTATGTTATGAGCACCCAAATTAAAATTTAAAACTGGTTTTGACTTCATTTCAATACAAGGATTCCAAAACTTATCTTACTTTATTTTTATTTTGGCGATTAAAAAGTGCCCAAAAAGCTTAGTTACCGAAATTTGGTACCCAAAAGTTTGGGTGCAACTTTACTTATTGAATATATAAAAAATTTAATCGAAAACTTTTGGTCAGTCTCAGGTGCATTTTAATTTTAAAAAAATACTGCACCCTCGTGTTAGAGTTAACCTTCTGGTTTCACAAATATGTATAAGTAAATATATGAAAATATGTTGCAATGTGGAATATTCATGTTTTGCTTACTGATGTTGAACTTCAGGTTGTCAAGGATGAAATGCGGCTCAAGTGCTCGTGGAAACAAACAATGGTCAATCTGGACAACCATATCACAGTTCCTAGCTTGGATCCAGAGATGGAATCACCGAACAAGTTTGTGGAGGATTACACTGCGAGAGTTGCCAATACTCCTTTTGATCTATCAAAGCCACTTTGGGAAGTTCATGTACTGCAGATCAAAACAGCGGACGCAAATTCAACAGTTTTATTCAAGATTCACCACTCTATGGGAGATGGAGTTTCTATCATTTCTCTACTTATAGCATGTGCAAGGAAAAAGTCTGACCCTGGATCATTACCTGGATTTCCATCAAGGAAGAAACAAGGACCTCCAAAGGGATTCTTGGTTATGAGGATATTCTTCTTGGTTTTGAAGTCCATCCTAACTATTTACTACACTCTGTTAGATGCCATACTTGAACTTGCCACAATTATGTTTCTGAAGGACGCAGAGAATCCAATTAAAAGGCCACCAGGAACGGAAGACTCTGCGACTCGATATGTGCATCGTATTATGAAGTTAGACGATGTGAAGATCATAAAAAATGCCATGAAGACGGTAAGATTTCATGTCACCATTTACATTGAATTTCAGCAATACGGCAAATGCAACCATACATCAGTATTTTGGCAATTTAGAAATAAGTGTGCTTGATGGTAAGGTGGGTTGGGTCAAGCCATAGTAAAATATATTTTATAGTTACTTTGTAGGACTATCGAGGTTCTTTATATAATACACTCTGCATCATCTTTTCAGACCTTTAATGACGTCCTATTAGGAGCTGCAGAAAACGGTTTATGTAAATATCTGGAAAAGCGATACGGTAAATTATCTCTCAACTCATTCTGATCAACAGTTTGCTTCTACGCTATTTTCCGTTGTTATTTCGTCTTTTTGGTGCTATGGGTGTAAAAACCACATAATTTTAATTTTTTTTAAAAAAAAAATTCTTACCTAAAAAAATTATATATATGATTTTTGTATTTACATGCTTTTGCTAATTTTTCTATTTGTTTATCAGATACATAACATGTAAATTGTATAAGGCTCGCAAAAACAGAAGACATAATAAATAAGTAGCGCATTAGGATTGATGTTGCTTTTGCTTTGCTAAAAAAAGGATAGATGTTGCTTTTAATTTGAGACCGAACCCAATATTAAAGTAAGTTTTTGGGGGGCAATTTAAAGTTGTATACTTGTGTGAAAATAGATACATGATTGAGACCTAAACAAGCTTTGCTCTCAAACGAAAATAAGAGAAAATAGGAAGGAAAAAAAAAGTGGTCCAATTAATCCCGCCATTCCAGTCCATCTCCATTGTGGATTTGGTTTATGGGGTCCTCCACAATTTCGCTGACTTCATCGCCGATATTGACATTGCTCGTGTTGAAATGGCCCAATAGATACAAAGTTGCAACTATTTTACTTGCTCTTTTAGTAGTCTTAGCCCGATTTGGCTTGTGTATGTATAGACACATAATGTAATGGGACCTTTGTAGTGTTGTTAAAATAGGACGGATAGATTCGGGCCGCAACTAATAATTTGCATGATATAATACTGAAGTAAATAGAATTCAAAGATTTACCATTTACGTGAAAACCCTTAAACAAATCAGGGGAAAAATAACGAGCAAGAATAGAAGAATTTTACTATGAAAGAATATAGAAGTTATAATCTCTTTAAAGCACTAAAAGATATCACTTGTAATCTCTCTATAGAATAAAGGATAAACACTCAAACTCTCTATATTTCTCTCTAGTATTTCTCACACTGTAATGAGACTCAGACACTCAGGGATAATCTAACAAATGAAGGAAGATGTCTTTTTATAAGAGAAAAGCCGCATGACAATTGTAATGTGAACTACTACAAGCTGATGAATGAGTCACACATCCACCGTCCCACATTTCCTTCCATTTAACTATTTCTTTTACTGGAACTTGCAGCATGTGTAAAAATGAATAGGTGAATATTTATTGTTCAATTACTTTTTCTTGCCGACATTCTCTCACTTAAAGATTTGATTAATCGCCAATCAATTTTCACACCATTCTTTCTATCCTGCCATCCTATTGCTTACGTTTCAGCTGGATCGCACGAGGAACGACACAAAATAAATTTATCTGTATTGATCGCCTTTGTCATGTAATCTGCTAGGTTATCATTAGTATGAACTTTCTGCATATCCACCGTACCTTCTTCCACTTTCTAATGAACGAAGTGATACTGAACCCTTATGTGTTTGGACCTTGATCAGTGTGTCGTGTGTGATCAAATAAATACCCGTAAGTGTACAAAATACACCCCCGAGGTTAAATCTCTCAAAGACTCAGTGTATGTTGAATTATACTACTATCTAGCTCAGTAGTGACTCTTAAGAAAACGATTAAGAAAGTAATTAAAGAGGGGGTTCAGTTTTGGTAATTATCTAAGAACTAAAGAACAACTAAAAAGATGATCGTTCTAGAGATGGACTTTTTGGAAAAAAAAGTATAGGGTTGTGGTTTCATTCAGTTGCAAATAATTCATGTCGGGTATCCTAAACATGCAAAGGTTATTAGTTCACCTCAAAGTCCATAGAGTTCCCCACTTCTAGGTGGTTATCTTCTAACTTACGGCCTATCAATTAATGCTAGTTTTCATAATAAATCGTGATTAATATCCAGGCATTGAACATTTCTAGAATATTGTTCGCTTGAGCTATCTAAATGGCGACTCGATGATCCAACTCCTTTAGTCTCTAGGGCTCATTAGTCCTCATGTCTCGAATTTCCTAAGACTTGTGACTCAGTGGTCCTACTCACCCAAGAAAATTGAAGGCATTACTAAACACCAAAAAAACAAATAAATCCTATTCTTAATGTAATTGGATATCCAAATCAATTATGTGCATAATAACTACTCTACAACCTCATACAAGGCAATTTGCTACACATGTTCAATATTGGAAGCATATTCAATTTCAATGCCAAAGATATATTGAATTAAAATAAAAAAGAAAGTAAAGGTTCTCCCTAATTCAGGTGTATGTCATAATCGGCTTACAAAATTTCTGACAATTGAAAGAAACCCAATCTTCAATTGAATCCAAGCGATTCCAAATGAGAAGAACATGAATAGAAAATCGAATCCAAATCAAAAACCCAAAACAGGTGTTCATAGGAATGATATCTTGATTCCTAACATCTAAAGAGCTAAAAACCATTAAGGAAGAACAAGAAGAAATCTCTCAATCTTTGCGCCTCCTCCAATCTCTCGAGTTGACGGCTGGATCGACCTCCTGGCCTTGAGTTGCCTGTATCGCCTCTCTCGCCACTCAAATATGATCCATGTTGAATTAGAGTTGTAGAGTATTTCTAGGGCAAGATCCCTGTGAAATTACAGTCCAATCCTTTAAGCCGTTTGAGAATTACATTTGATACAAGGAGCATCTCAGACATTACAGCTTTACGGGATCCAATTTGATAAATTAACTCTAAAATCTATCTTAGACGCCTCTTTTGTATCTCGTGTGTATAGAAGAGTTGTTCAGGACTCTTAGGGATACGTCCATAGGAAATTACAGCTCGATCCTTGCAGTGGTTTGAGAGATACACGAGCTGAAAGGAGCAGCTGCGTCTTTATACTTGCTTCTAGTCCCAGTTTGGATAGATGGACTTCAAACTCTATCATAGCGGCCTTCTGTGTATATCTTGTGTAAACCAATGTTATATAGGACTCTTCAGTCTGTATTGTGGTGAAATTTCAGGTCAAGATTCATCATAGTTGGAGAGATACACGTCTTGGACGAACTACTTTTTGGATAAGTACAACCTCCGAGATTTTCAGACTTCTCTCCTTCTTTCATGGTTCTTGTAAGAAGCTATCTTGTAGGAGACTTCTTTCAGCTTGTCCAACGGCGTTGGAAAGCTACTGGAATCTAGTTTCCAATGGCACTAGAATTAGATCATTCTAAGCTTCGTAGCTTGAGATATTGTTTTTCTTGTGAAAGGTATCAAAACTGTTTACAGGCAGACAGCACAAAGTGCAAAAATGTTATCTTCTTGATCTTTTTGAACAATTTCTTCTTCTTTTGTGCCAATCTTCCTAGGGGACTCCTACAACACAAAAAATAGCATTAGTGACCAAACATAAGAGAGAAGTGCTTGAATTACGACAATAAATAGATAAGAATAGTACGAATCAATTGACCTAGAAACAACTTATCAGTCCTCGAATGAAAGGCTGAATTCCTTACAATATGCAAGGCATACTAACTGCCACAAAACAAAGAAATCACATCTTGTTTGTGCCCGAGTTCCTCCAGTACCATCTTCAACCATACAGCTTCTTTACTAACTTTTGTAACTTCTACATATTCATCTTCTGCTGTCGACATAGCAACGATCGACTGAAGTTTTGAAACTCAGCTCACAGCACCTCCAGCAAGAGCAAACACATAACCTGTAGTGGATTTGCTTTTATGTAGATCACTTGCATAGTCTGAATCCACATGTCCAAGGACAGTAAAGGATGATCTTGCATAACATAATGCAACATCTGAGGTGCCCTTAGTATATCTCAAGATCTTCTTTACAGCACTCTAATGATCTCTTCCACGATTCGTGATGTACCGACTAAGGCATTGACTCAAACATGCAGTCCCCCTCCCTTTCTTTGCAAACCCTTATTTCTCAACGTAAAACACTAGCAACAACAATACCAAACAAGAATGGAAATGGTACAAGGAATAACTTCCTCTCATGCGCACAATATGACATTTTGTTGAGTGATGTAATGGCAAATAGAGGTATAGATAAATATTTCATAACAGTTAAGGCAGATCAAGAATAAGTTGAATCTATGCACCATGCTCTTTTCTTTTCTCTATTTTCATTGTTCATTTTTCTCTTTTTTTGGTGTCTTTCAAAAACTTTTCAAGAGTATAGAGTATTGGGAATCACACAATACAATCAAAAGAGTCACACAGACGCCTTAATAATTCTTTGCACTAGAGGAATGTTAGTTACACACAAGGGCTTTGCTCCATATTTTAAAAAATTTCAAATCATCACCTTCTCTATCTACTAAACTTAATGTCGCGACTCATAAATGAAGAGGACTCATGCACAGAAATAGTACTGAGGAGTTCTTAGTAGTGCATGCAAATCCCAAAATCAATGAAAACTAGACTTCGTTTCTTTCCCTTACCTCATCCTCATGAAAAATGCGCAAGGATAAAAAGTAAGTGCATTCAAGCAACGATTAAAATCATCCACATATGCATTGTAACCAAATAAACCACAAGGCGTAGATAGTTTATGTGAAGAGGATTCGAAAGAAGAATAACCAAGATGCCAGTATAGCCCTAAAGACAATTAACCGATATTTGCTTCTAAGCTCTATGATCAAGAATAAAAAATTGTGTGAGTTCTCAAACTACCCACCCCAAACCTAAACAACATCAGTCCCCTAGTATAGAATAAGAAGCAACATCAAACTCCCCACCCGAAAACTAAACAACACAAGTTCCCTAGTGTAAAATAAAGATAATAAAGGTAAAGAAGCTTTATGTTGCAACAAGTAAGTATAGCAGAATGAGGGAAGGGGTCCATACACATAATCAAGCTAGCTATAATGGAACAAATAGCAAACTCAGAAGAGTGCAGAAGGAAAGTGAGGGAGGAGTAACTTACCAGTGTACTACTGAGATCCATGACCAAGGAAGTAGTGCAGCAACAGAATGGGAGAGAGAGAAAAAGGGAAGATAAAAAACGTTTTTTTTTTCAATTTGTTTTTTTTTCGAAATTCAATAAGAAATAGGAAAACTTACATTGGGTTGCCTCCCAAGCAGTGCCTTTTTTAACGTCGTTAGCTCGACATGGCAGGCAGCTATTAATTAGGGGTCCTTGAAAAGGTTGCTAGTGTATCACCAAGTCCAAATGACATCCTTTCAGAAGCATAGGTCCCGGAGGGGCATGAAGATGTGGACAATGATGGATCTTCCGGGGTATAGTAATCTGATGAAAACCTAAAAGATCATGAAGGTAGTAAGAATCATAATCATCAAAATATTTAAGCATCAGATTAGAAAAAGGAGGAGAAAAATGATATTTCTCTGTGGCGGCAATCAATCTCCAATGATCAGTACATATTCGCCATCCATTAAGCACCCTAGTAGGCACAGGCTCTCTTGCTTCGCCCTTCATTATTGTGATTCCAGGCTCCTTCGGGACTACCTCAATCGGATTGATCTAGTCGCCTTCCAGTTCTGGGAGGATCACTCCATCACTCAGTAGATTCATCACCTCTCCCTTAGCTGCCTTGTGCTTGCATAAAATATCCATAAATTTGGATTCCCCAGGGTCATTAGACAAAAAGAGTTGATAATAGAATAAGTGTTTTCCTCACCTAAAAAGACATACATAAAGTATTCAGGTAATTCTATCAGTGCAACTCTAAGTGGGGGCATATCATGATCTTCACAAGAATTCAATAGCAAGTTCAAGGAAGGAACAATCTCACCAGAAATGGACTCTGTAGTGGTTGAACCATCTGGTGGTGGATCATCCAAGTTCTCCTCTACCAACTGATCAGTTTTTTCACTCCTTAAAATAGATACAATGTTCACCTAATGTGATTGGCTGGGTAGTTGCATTCCTTTCAATTTCTACTAGGTGTGCACCTTAGCCGTAAGTTGTCCCACCTGTGTGTCTAACTTCTTGATGGAGGCATCTATGTACTCAAACCTCTTGTTGGTTGCAGCTCTGTCACAGCGTGCCTCTTGCATGAATCTAGTGACCATCTCTAGAGTAGGTTTAGGATGCTGAACACTCAGACCCATAGCCCAGTTGGCATGCTCTAGTTTTTGTTCACCTGCATAAGTAGAAGGGCAAGAGTAAAAATTATAACCAATACCTCCACAAGGGACACATGTTTCTTCCTGTAGCCTCAGCAATCCGGTTCTGTCTATCTTCATTGTGAGATCCAAAACAAGCTCAAAGATCTGCTGATCGTAGGCCCTGAGACGGCTCGTACCTACTGAGCCAAAAGATAGGGTCTACCTCCTCTCCATCCTTGGACATTCTCCTGCTGCAAATTTTGGGCCACGAACTCATATGTGCTGCGTACATCTTCAGATGGATAGTCCTAAGGTGAACCCCTAGCTGCACTATCTACTAAAGTCTGGGAGTTTAAGGTTAGTTCTTCATACAAGAATTGATTCAAAAGATAAAGATCATAATGATGACGAGGACATGCATATAGGAGTGACTTATATCTTTCACAAGCTTCGTGGAAAGCTTCATCACCGGCCTGAGCAAATGTAGAGATCCTCTCCAAGATTTGTAGTCTTGCTGGTGGAGTAGTATTTGTCAATGAACTCCTCATAGACGTCATCCCAGGTATGTAGAGATGCTTCTGGAAGTGTCATAAACTAGCTCTTTGCTCTAACCCTTAGGGTGTAAGGGAACACTCTCATGTGTATCATGTCCTTTGTAAGTCCTGCAAGAGGAAAAGTAAGATAGTATTATAAAAATCACGCATAAAGGATAAAGGATATTCATGTGGTAGCCCATGGAAATTAGGAAGAGTTTGCATGAGATGATGTTTGAGCTCATAGGCCTTGGTAGCCTTGTCAAGAACGATGCAGGGAGTGTTGACGATCTCCGGGCGATGGTATGCACAGATGAGCCTTCCGTGGGGTAGATCCCGATATCCAAGGTACTACTGTGGCCACCTCTGTTGACCACCATTTGCTCCTAAAAGCACTGGATTTTGATTCCGAAATTCATTAGCGAGGGGATTGATGTACTCATTGGGTTTTGCCATCGAGTTTGCTTATTTCGACTCTTGTTTCTCCTATCGTGCATAAACCTCCAAAAGAAGATGAAAAGTTAGAATCGAATAAAAAAACAAGAGACAAAAATCCAAGAAATAGTAAAAAGATTTTTTTATTTTTTATTTTATTTTTTTAACTTTTTTGGATTTTCAAAAATAAATAAATAAATCAGCAAAAGGTGTGTCATGTGTGTGATAAAATATATACTCGTAAGTGTATTCCCGAGGTCGAATCATTCAAGAACTCAGTGTAGGTTGACTTATACTACTATCTGGCAAATTACTGACACTTAAGACAGTGATTAAGAAAGTAATTAAAGAGGGAGTTCAGATTTGGTGATTATCTAACAACTAAAGAAACCAACTAAAAAGACAATCGTTCTAGAGATGGACTTGTTGGAAAAGGAGTATATTGTTGTAGTTTCATTCAGATGCACATAATTAATGTCGGATATCCTAAACATACAAATGTTATTAGTTCACCTCAAAGGCCATAGGATTTCCCACTTCTAGGTGGTTATCTTCTAACTTACAACCTATCAATTATTGTAGTTCTTATGATAAATCGTGATTAAGATCCGAGTATTGAACCTTTCTATCTAGACCCAAACCAATAGCGCCTAAACTAGAATATTGTTTGCTTGAGCTATCTAAAGGGTGGCTTGATGGTCCTATGCTTTAAGTTCCTAGGGCTCGGTAGTCCTCATGTCTCGAAATTCCTAACATTTATGGCTCGGTGGTCTTACTCACCCTAAACAATTGAAGGCATTGATAAACACCAAACGACAAATAAATCCTATTATTTAATGTAATTGGATACCCTAATCAACTATGTGCATAATAACTACTCTACAACTCCATACAAGGCAATTAGATACTCATGTTCAATATTGAAAGCATATTCAATTCAAATGCAAAAGACATATTGATTTCAAATAAATAAGAAAGTAAAGGTTCTCCCTGATTCAGGTGTGTGCCACAATCGGCATACAGAATCTATGACAATCGAAAGAAATCCAATTCTTCAAGTGAATCCAATCAAATCCAAAGGAGAAGAACATAAATAGAAAATCGAATCCAAATCCAAAACTCAAAAAGAGTGTTCACAGGAGCAATATCTTGATTCCCAACACCCAAAGAACTAAAAAAAAGAAGAAGAACAAAAATAAATCTCTCAATCTCTGCGCCTCCTTCAATCTCTGGAGTTGACGGCTGGATAAAGCTCCTGGTCTTGAGTCGCAGGTATCGCCTTTATCGATGCCTCAAATGTGATATATTTAAGAATGAGAGTTGTAGAGAACTTCTAGTAAAAGATCCCTGAGAAATTACAGGCCAATCCTTCAAGCCGCCTGAGACTTACAGTCGACGCAAGGGGCATCTCGGACATTGCAACTTTACTGGACCCAGTTTGGTAAATTGGCTCCAAACTCTATCTTGGATGTCTCTTTTGTATCCCGTGAGTATAGAAGAGTTATTAAGTACTCGTAGATCTACGTCTATGTGAAATTTCAGCTCGATCCTTGTAGTCGTTTGAGAGGCACACGAGCTGAAAGGAGCAGCTGCGTCTTTATGCTTGCTTCTAGACCCAGTTTGGAAAGATTGTCTCCAAATTGTATCAAGGAGGCCTCCTGTATGTATCTTGTGTCAACCAAAGTTGTAGAGGACTCTACAGAATGTATTGTGGTTAAATTTCAGGTCCAGATTCATCCTTGTTGTCGAGAAACATGTCTTAAACGAAACAACTTTTAGGATAAGTACAACCTCCGAGATTTTCGGACTTCTCTCCTTCTTTCATGGTTCTTGTAAGAAGCTGTCTTGTAGGAGACTTATTTAAGCGTGTCCTACGGCGTTAGAAAGACCTTGAAGTTTAGTTTCCAATGGCACTAGAATTAGGTCATTCTAAGATGTATAGCTTGAGATATGGTCTTTCTTGTGAAAGGTGTTAAAATTTTTTGCAGGCAGACAGTTCAAAGTGCAAAAATGTTATCTTCTTGATCTTTTTGAACTATTTCTTCTTCTTTTGTGTTAATCTTCCTACGGGGCTCCTACAACAAAAAAAAGATAGCATTAGTGACCAAAAATAAGAGAGAAGTGCTTGAATTATGACAATAAATAGATAAGAACAGTACAAATAAGTTGGCCTAGAAACAACTTATCACTTCTCGAATGAAAGGCTGAATTCCTTGCAATGTGCAAGGCACACTAACTGTCACAAAACAAAGAAACAACATCTTGTTTGTGCCTGAGTTCCTCCAGTACCATCTTCAACCATACAGCTTCTTTACTAACTTTTTTAACTTCTACATATTCAGCTTCTGCTGTTGACATAGCAACGATCAACTGCAGTTTTGAAACCCAGCTCACAGCACCTCCAGCAAGAGAAAACACATAACCTGTTGTGGATTTGCTTTTATCTAGATCACTTGCATAGTCTGAATCCACATGTCCAAGAACAGTA
Source organism: Pinguicula primuliflora (assembly GCA_025802335.1). Taxonomy (NCBI): domain Eukaryota; kingdom Viridiplantae; phylum Streptophyta; class Magnoliopsida; order Lamiales; family Lentibulariaceae; genus Pinguicula; species Pinguicula primuliflora. The sequence continues at coordinate 10,099 of JAOYMZ010046158.1, read as the reverse complement.
AAGGATGATCCTCCATAACATAATGCAACATCTGAGGTGCCTTTAGTATATCTCAACATCCTCTTTAAAGCATTCTAATGATCTCTTTCAGGATTCGTCATGTACCGACTTACTACTCCCACTACATGTGCAATGTTTGGTCTGGTACAAATCATCGCAAACATTAAGCTTCACACTACTGATGCATACGGTACTTGAAACATCTTCATCCTCTCTGCTTCACTGCTACGACTCATTCTTGAAGAGTACATGAAATTAATAGGTAGATATGAAGAAATTGACTTACATTCTTGCATGTTGAAACGACACAAGACCTTTTTCGGATAGTTTTTCTGAGAAAGCCAAAATTTTTTATTATTTCTGTCTCAGTGAATTTGTATCCCTAGAATCTTATTTGCCGGTCCCAAGTCCTTCATTTCAAATTTCCTAGCCAACTGTGCTTTTAATTCCTCGACATGATCTCTATTGGGGCCTGCTACCAACATGTCATCGACCTACAATAGCAATACGATAAAATCTTTATCACCAAATCTCTTGATATACGCACAAGGATCTTCATTGAGACCGTACATCCAACGCTCATGATGAAAAAATCAAATCTCTTGTACCAACATCTTAGTGACTGTTTGAGACCGTACAGAGATTTGTTCAACCTGCAAACCAAGTTCTCCTTTTATTTTGCTTCAAATCCTTCTGGATGGAGCATATATACCTCTTCTTCAAGATCTCCATAAAGAAACACAATCTTCACATCTAGCTGCTCTAGATGTAGGTCAAACGTAGTACACATCGCTAGGACTACTCGAACTGTCATAAGTCGTACCACAGGTGAAAATATCTCATTGAAATCAATGTCTTCTTTCTGAGAGTATTCTTTCACCACCAATCTATCACGATACCGCTCCACTTGATCATTACCATTTCGCTTGATTTTAAAAACCTATTTATTTTCAATAGCTTTGTTTCCTTTTGGCAATTCCACAAGTTCCCATGTTTCATTTCTTCCTGCATTGTTGCGATCCACTGAGATGCATCTGAGTTGCTCAGTGCTTCTTCGAGAGTTAATGGCTCCCCATCCTTGGTTAGAAAGCAGTACGCGACGTTGCTCATCATAATATAATCTAAGTGCCAAAGTGGTGTGGATCTTACCCATTCTGATTGACAGACTTCTTGTGGAATATCAGAATCCTCTGATTCTAGTTCTTTATGCTCTGATGCAGCTTCCGAAGAAAATTCTTTTTCTACATGCACATTTTTAGTCTCTGAACTTCCAGTTTCAGTATCATCGTCTCACTTGGTCCTTTGAAGTTCAACATCTCCTGGAATAATCATCAATAAATGACATTATGTACTTTGCACATCATAGGGATACTATCGGTGCTTGCCATACTTCGGTGTGAATCAACTCTAGAATGGACTTACTTCTACAGTTTGATGTGTTGAACTTCAATCAGTATTGCTTGCTAGTAATACAATACTAAAAAAAGGGTAAGATCACCTTATTGAGGCTTGGTAGTCGCATTTGCTCGAAAAGAACCTTCAGCCCTTGTTCTAATATATGTCCAAATTTCTGTTGTCATTGCGTTGTAGTTGATTCTCCAGATGCAACTGATGCTTCATCTTCCTGCAACATCTCCCCTTTAGCACAGCTTTGCAGCTTCACTTTTTCCCTTCGTAAGTATAAGCGTGCCATGAATTATTTACATAATCCCCATCTCAACTTTAATCTTGCACACAAGGTCATCGAATTGCCCAAAGATAATAAATTCTTCTTTAAACTAGCAACATTCTGCACTTGTTTAATAGTGTGCACCGAGCCATCATGCAACTTCAGGTTGATGGTTTCAATCCCCACGATTTGAAAAGTGTGATCGGTACAGCTGAACACAGATCCACCTGAGATTGGTTCATAATGGTCAAATTTTCTTCTAGAGATTATATGGAAAGTAGCTCCTGAATTGAAGAGCCACACATCAGCAAAACTATGTCTGCCTTCATTTGTCATCGCCGCTTCATCACCCGAACTACTTGCAACATTTTCTTGAGGAGTAGAATTCTTAAAACTACACAATCTTTCTTGAAGTGACCAGTATTGACATGACCGTAATACTTCAGACCCTTCTAACTTTAGATTTGACCCCGGGTTAGCCACACTCCCTTAATTTGCTTCTTATCACCGACAAGGCTTTTGCTTGTTGTGAAGTCGCCTGCCTGTCTTCCCTATTTTTGCATTGATTTTCTTCTTCAAGAACAGTGACAACAATATCGTCGAAAACTTGACAATATGTGAGGATGTTGTTGGTCAGGTTGATGATAAGTTGATCATACGAGTCGGGTAGACCCTGCAGTAAGATTTCAGCATGTTCCTGCAACTCAATCTTGTAACCCAACAATGTGAGTAGCGAGAATAGAGTATTTAGAATATTCATGTGCTCCGTCACAGAAGAAGATTCAGTCATACGAAGAGTGTATTACTTCCTCTTTAGGAAAATCCAATTGTGAAGCGATTTTGCCTCGTACAATTTGTTGAGATGATCCCAGATCTCCTTCACTGTCTTATTCTCCTCGATGCTAGATAATACACTATCTGCTAAAGTCAGATGTATATTAGCTATAGTATATCCATCCATCTCGATCCATTTGTCATCTTTGACATCCACCGGTCGATTACCAATAACTGCCAAACAATTATTCTTTCGCATGATAGCCATTATCTTCAATTTCCACAGAGTGAAATTACTCCTTATGAATTTTTCCAACTCAAACTTTGCCGCTATAGCTTCTATCACGAACCTAGCTCTAATACCAATTATTGTGAAAATACGACGGATAGAGCTGGACCACAGCAAATAATTTGCAAGAAATAATATTGGTGATAAATAAAATACATAGATTTATGTGGAAAACCCTACAAAAATCAGGGTAAAACTATGGGTAGGGATAGAAAAATTCACTATTAATATAGGAGTTACAATCTCTTTAAACCACTAGGAGATACCACTTGTAATCTCTCTAGAGAATAAATAATAAATATTCAAACTCTCTATTTTTCTCTCTAATATTTCTCACATTATAATGGGACTCAGGCACTTTTGGATAATCTAACAGATGAAGGATGATGTCCTTTCATAGATGAAAAGTCGTGTGACAATGATAATGTAAACTACTATTAGTTGATGAATGACTCCACTTCTAGCGTCCCACATTTTCCTTCCATTTCTCTGTTTATTTTACTGCAACATGCAACCAGTGAAATGAATAGATGAACATCTATTGCTCATTTACTTTTTCTCACCGACATATAGGCCAAGAGGGAAAAAGAGATAAATTCCCTAATCGGCTGGCTCCATCCACATTTGGTTAACATTGAATGTACAAAATCCATTAAAGTGCTTCCAACGGTTAAAGCTAACCGATTTTCAAACATTAAAGTTTCATTCCCTCCATTTTATCATGGTATCAGAGTGATAAAAAAAATCAATCCAAAATTGTGTCTTGGGCATTTCTGCTTACCAGCAACATCAACAAACCTTCAGACCACATAACTGAAGGTTCTACTCAAACTTATTCTAATCAATGGGAAGAAAAACTGAGCTCAACCCCATATTTTAGTTCAACCCAAATCTATGAATATCCACACCGAAGAAAGGGATACATCTGAGGGACGCACAGAGAAAATCTAAGCCTCCTGGACATATGGAAGAGTTGGTGAGACTGGAAATTTCCAAAACCCTCAAAGAAATGTTACAATTCGAGAGGAAATCTAAGCTACCTTGACATATGGCAGAGTTAGTGAGACTCGAAATTTCCAAAGCCCTCAAGGAAGTGTTACAGTTCCATTTCGAGAGTATACCGAGCACTTCTAGTGTTAATGATTCTAATTTTACAGGTATTGTTTATTTAAAGGCTCTTACACTTGCTTCTTTTTTACCCTCTGATGCTTGGATTATAGACACTGGAGTCTCAAATCACATGTGCCAAGACTTGTGACTCATGGAGAATTGCAAACCAACTTTGGGGAATTTGTTGGTCCATCAAGCAGATGGAACCAAATCTGAAGCCAAGTAAATTGGAAAATTCACTCTCAACTCTTATCTGATCTTTGAAGATACATTATTCATGCCCAACTTCAAGTTCAATTTGTTATCGTTTTCCCAACTCACAAAAATAGCTCACGTTACATTCTCCTTTTTATCCTTGTTATTGTATGGTACAAGATCTCAATAACAAGGATGTTGTGGCCATGTGGAATTTTTTTTTCGACCTATATCTCTTCCATCCACCTAGAAAGAACCATCAGTCATCTCTGATCTTTCAGCCACAAATCAAGATTCCACCAATTCCTTCTTCCAGAACTGATCAAGAAACTTTTGAGAGTAATCCTTCCATGCTTCTTTTTGTTGTTTTTCACTTTTATCCCTCAATGAATATACCTTAAATCTTCCATGTGATGCTTTTCACATAGCCAAACATGCTAGACTTCCTTTTCTAACTCACATATCAAACACAAGTCATTTTTTTGAGCTCCACCATATGAATATTGGGGGGGCCCTTTGCTCAACCCTTACTATCTAGAGCTAATTACTTCCTCACAATAGTGGATGACTATCGTCAGGGAATAATATGGGGTTATCTCATGAAGAGTAAGTTAGAAGTTCTTATTCTTTCTCAGTTCCTCATAATGGCCAAAACACAATTTGAAGCCAAGTTTAAACTCTTAAGGAGTGATAATGGAGCATAATTGACAAGTAAGAATTGCAAGATTTGATGACTTCTCTTGCGATCTTGCATCACAAAAGTATAGCCTACACTCCTCAACAAAATAGAGTTGTTGAGGGGAAACATGAACATATCCTAGAAGTGTTAAGAGCATTGCTATTCAGAGCGTCAATGCTCACAACTTCTTGGGGAGAGATTATTTTAGTATCTCATCAACAAGCTGCCTACAGTTACCTTGAAATGGTTGAGCTCTAAAGAGGTCCTATTTATACAAAAGCCAGATCGTCGGTCTTAAGACATTTGGATGCTTATACAATGCATCTAATTTGTCTCTTTCCAAAAATAAATTTTCTCCTCGGGCCACAAAGTGCCTCTTTCTTAGTTATGCATCTACTAGTAAAGGCTATAAAGTGTTTGATCAAGCTGCAAAGAAAATGTTTTTATCCCAGGATGTTATTTTCCATGAGATGACATTCCCATATCAAAATCCAGTGTCACTAAATGTACCTAATAACATGGTACTCCTGCTAAGTCCTATTATGCTCAATTCTCCATCAATCTATCACTGTTCCCCCTCAGCAGAATTCTCCTCAAAAACACTTCCTCAAAGTGCTTCTGTGACAGCCTCACCCGTACTTTTTTTCGAATTTTTTTATTTTATTTTTTATTATTTTTGGCCTCACCCGTACATCAATCTGTTCAAATTCCCACTGCGTATGATGATGGCTTTCCCCATTGTAAAGCACACAACTGTTCATCTAATGCTTACTGTTGTCATTCAAAAGGATGGAAATTCATCAGATTGACATTAACAATGCATTCTTGCATGGCTGGCTTGAGGAGGAGATTTACATGTCCTTACCACATGCAAACCAATCTCACAGGTCAAGTCAAGTGTGTCTATTAAAGCGCTCAATCTACAGGCTAAAACAATCTTCTCGCCAGTGAAAAAGACATTTATATCTTCCCTCATTAAGTGTGATTTCGCCCAATCAGCAAATTATCATTGCCTTTTTGCAATGAGGAGAAACAATACATTTACAGTTCTACTCATGTATGTTGATGGTGTACTAAACCGAACATACCCAGTAAATCCCGCCCTTAGGCAGGGTCTGGGCAGGGTAAGATGTACGCAATCATACATTCACCCCTCAACAAGATGGGAAGATTACTTTTGTGGAGACCCCGGCTCGAAAAAAATAAAAATAAAAACAATAACAATAATAGTAATAATAATAGAATACAAAAAATAATAATAATAAAAGGAGAAGTAAATATAATTGAAATAACTACTTACCCCAACCATGCACTACATACATACCGAAATAAATAAATGCATACACAAATAACGAATAACTTAAATAACTTCATTCTACTCTTAATAGATGAAATACAATTAGATGCAACCCATCCACTAGTATGTCTCACTTATTTCTAGTGGGTGTTGAGGAAGAATCTGCTAATGTTATTGCATTTCTACACCAAGAGTTTAGCATTAAAAACTTAGGAAAAGCCTCATATTATCTCGGATTGGAACTGTTGTATAGTCCATTTGGTCACTACGTGATGCAACACAAGTATATATAGGATCTATTGCATGACATTGGCCTACAAGACTCAAACTGTGCAGCAACGCCATTGCCTCTTGGATTGAAGCTAACGGCCACTGATACATCTAACTTGCTCCAAAATTCGACCACTTGCTGATCTATTGTTGATAGATTACTGTATTTATCATTCACCAGTCCGGACATCAGTTATACAGTGCAACATTTATCACCTTCCATGCAAGCTCCAAGATCATCTCACTGGTAAGTTATGAGACACCTGGTTTATTCGTCCTGCAAACCAATAATCTTCATCTTACAGCATATTGTGACGTAGATTGTGCATCCTATTTGGATTCCCACCGTTCATTGATAGGGTATATCATTCAATTAGGAGGATCCACAGTTTTGTGTAAGTCTAAGAAGTAACCTAAAGTCTCCCATTCTTCTGTTGATACAGAGCATCACGACATTGCATCTATATTATGAGAATTGCTTTGGATCATGTACATTTTTCATGATTTGGGGGTACAATTTCAAACTCCTATTCCATGGTACTGCGATAATATTGCAACACTACACTCAGTGGTTAATCCCATCTTTGATGAGCGAATGAAGCATATCGAGATTGATTGTCACCTTGTGCGCAATCAGTATATTCATACAACCACTATACTTGCCTTCCTGAGATCAACCTGCAGACTTGTTCACTTAAAGTCTGCTGTCGGTGCCTTTTTGCCATTTAATTTCCAAGTTGGGTCATGGGTTATTACCCTTGGATCCAACTTGTGGGGTGGCGGTTGAAATAGCACAATAGACACAAAGTTGTAAATATTTTACTTCCTCTTTAGTAGTCTTAACCCAACTAGAGAGCCCTAGTTGGCTTGTGTATATATTATATATAGACACATAATGGGACCTTTGTAGGTCAAGAGGCAAAAAGAGAAAAAAAAAATCCCAATAGAGTGCCTCCCTTTGGCTCCATTTGTCTTTCCACATTTTATTAACATTGAATGCACAGAATCCATTCTAGTGCTTCCATAATGCTAACCGATTTCAAACATTAAAGTTTAATTCCCTCCATTTTATAAACCGGCGTAGAGACTAAACCCTTTGATTCAAAGCTTTGTTCGAGAAGACGGCCGAATAGGCCGCGCAGGTGCTGAGCAGTTGCCCTCTGCTTTGTCCAAATATCCGTTTAGACTGCTTGTATGGATGCGTAGGCACTGAACGTCTTCTGACCGGCCAGGATCCACGCAACACTTGCTCGAACATTGATCAAAAGTATAATGGTCCTCCGGCCTTCCTCTAACTCTCCCGGCACACACCAACATATGTACTCTCAACCAAATTTATATATTGCTTAACTAGGAGTTACATAAAAGGTTATATATAAGCAACATTCTTCTTTTCGGACAATTAATGACCTATTGGAAGCTATAGACGATAGTTTATGTATATATCTGGAAAAGCGATATGTAGATTTTGGTCAACCGTTTGCTTCTAGGAAAATGATTCGTACACCTAATTTGGTGTACGAATCTGAACAGGCAAAAAGTTCATGGAAACTATCCATGTGTAAACTGCCGTTAGTTGAGAATGATTAATTCATATTAAACTTGTTCTTTCACTAATAAAAGTGTTAACACACTTTTAACTTAGACCAAATTTGGTGTAACCATATTTGACGTACGTATCACTACCGTTGCTTCTATATTATAATCGCATTGTTCATTTATGTAATTAATACTGCTGATTTCACTAATGCTCCCATTTGTTTATCAGGCAGACAATGCGAAAATGGTATAATACTTTCAAAAACAGAAGACATAATAAATAAGCAACGCATTAGAATTGATGTTGCTTTTAATTTGAGATCGGAACCCAGTATTAAAGTAAGTTTATATATATATATAATATGGTGTATATATAACTGCATCTTTTGGTACAAATTAATCAATTTATGTATGTGCAGGAGTTGCCCGAGGTGATGGCTAAAAGGGAGAAATTAGAGAAAGTGAAGTGGGGAAATATGGTAGGAACTGCGAATATTCCATTGATGATGTTTGATGATCCCTTGACTTATGTACGAAAAGTGAAGGACGTTATGGATAAAAGAAAAATCTCATTCGGACCCAAACTTCAATATTTGATTGGTAACCTGGGCATAAGACTTTTTGGAGCTAAGGTAATTATTATCTTTAATTTTTAAATTTTTTTCTCGGTAGATCGTAATATTATCATATTAAAATACCATCTTTTTTACTTACTCATCATATTTGACACGATAAGAAATCAATTTCTCATGAATACACGATCTTTGTAATAACAGGTCGGATTTGAATTTATGTGTAGACACGCGTCCAACACGACAACACTTGTTTCGAATGTCTTTGGACCGGTAGAGGAGATCATTCTATTTGGTCATCCATTGAATTACATGGCTATAACTATCAACGGATTGCTTCACGTAAGTACGAATGTTACTTATATTAAACATTTTGTTTGGTTAATGTTATTCGTACACATTTTATAAATATAAAAAAAAAGCACAATTCATAAAAAATGTATAAAGATAAGTAATAAAAAATGTGATCGAGATTGTTGATACATCACAATGTCAAAAAATAGTGTAAATAAATTATGTATAAATATCATTTTTCTTTTTAATTTTTTGTTTCATCATCCAACTATCATTATTCTTGTTTTTTTACAGGCATCGGTTATACATTTCCTAACCTATGCCTCGAAACTTATCATTTGTGTGGCTGCTGACGAAAAATTGATTCCAGATCCTCATGACCTCTGTGAGTACATACACACTTCTCTCGAAAATATGAAGGATCTTATTATTAAAAGAGGGCTTGTAATCAATTCAAATTGAATTTGTACTCTTAAACAGACACACATATGTACACCTGACTGGAGCCAGTGCTTATTATTGATTCAATAATGAATATTATACATTTCTTCCATGCGATATAGTTCAATCGTAAGCCTAATCTATTTTTTGCAAGAGTGAACTTTTTTTGGATAGGCAAAATTATCTAACCTTGTAACTCCACATTGGAAGACACCCAGCTCACCAATTAAATTACTTGGGTTTGATTTGCAAGAGTGAACTTAACTTTATGTGATTTTCAGGAAGTGTTTGTGGTTTAAGATCATACATAAGGTGTTTGAGTCAACGAGGAGTTTGGCTAGTAGTTATGAGAGTAATAATTGCACTCAAAAAGGTCATGGATTCAAATTCCCACAGCGACAACCTCAAGGGATTAGCCTAGTGGTGGAGGCTTGTGACTTAAGTCTTCAAAGAGGGATGAGGTCTCAGGTTCGATCACCACTGGGTGCAAACAATTTTTTGGAGCCACAATCGCGGGCCAAAGGCCCGAGACTTACCCGGTCCACGTGGAGGGGTCGCTTTGCATGAATCCCATAGATTAGTCGGTCCAACAATAGTTCCGAACACCATGGTTATCCACAAAAAAAATCCCCACAGTTACATGAGTCTGTCACATGGCTTGCAAAGTATGGTTTACCTGCCTATCGTGGTTCGCAGTCTATTATGGTAGGGCATTGGGTTTACCTACCTCGGTAGGTTTCCTACCTCTTAAGAAAATACATAAGGTGTTTGAGAAGGTCCATGGATTCTGATTTTCTCTATATTGTTATCATACAATTTTAATTTCTTCATGATGGTATGAATTTATATTGATTGGTTTTTCGCAAAGACTTATAGTAGACTAAAGGTTTTATCCTAGTATGGATAAACTCCAAGTTTCTTACATTCTTCATATTTTGATGGTAGGACGACAAACAAAAGGTAAAGAAAG